>UXUI01009753.1:2513-14053 GCA_900576705.1 Enterobius vermicularis
TCTTGAGTTTATTAGTGTTTTTTAGGTGTTAATTAAAATAACTTGTTTACAGTTTACAAAATGACGAATTTTTTACTGATTATGTTCCAAAGAATGGAATAGAAGTAAAAGTTCATTTTTAGGCAAAGAGCAATGGCTCCTCCATGTTTTGCTGATCTCGGGAAGTCAGCTCGCGACCTCTTTGACAAGGGTTTCAGTAAGTGCTCTTTCACCGCCTGTCTAAATCAGTAGTTCAATTTACGCTAGCGATGTTTAAATGAAGCACTTCAGAGTCGATATTTTTAAATTGGTTTTTTTTAGTTGGCGAGTTGTTTAAGATTCTGCCATTAGGAGCCTACTCTCGTCACTAGTTCTCTACATTGACCTATCAATAATTCCTGTTAGCTTATTGGATTGGTTATGTAATTGGTGAAACGTTTGGCATTTAGATGTCGGTTTGCTGAAGGTGGAATCAACGACTACATCAAAGAGTGGCGAAGCAATTGAGTTTAAAACTACCGCAACTCATGCAACAGCTACAAAACATTTTTTGGGAAATTTAGACGTCAAATACAAAATCCCCTCATATGGTTAGTTTTGTCGTTTCTTAACAAACCGTTTGGATTAGGATCGTCTTGCTTGAAGGTTCCAGGTTATTGCGACCACATGCTTCTTCAGAGTGGAAGACTTAAAACTTACAATCACGCGCATTTTTTGGTTTATCAGATCTTTCAAACTTGGTGCTGTAACTTTTTCGTTAACAAAGTGGTTTTTCAAGAGTGCGATAAGAAACTCGGATGTGATTAGATTTTTACTGTAAAAGATTTGTCACAGGAGGAGAATCAGTGATTTTTCATTTTTATTTGGAAGCATTTATCTTTAATTGAAGTCTTATGCGCGGCAGCTTTTAACAGGTGTGCTTTTGTAACAAGATGCTTTGATTTAAAGTTTGCTTCATCTTGAAATCTGGTAATGTTAAGTAATACGCAGCGCTGCAGATTTATTGGTTGTACACCAAAAATGTAGATCTGCCTTTGCTGAAAGAATGAAAAAGAGTTTGGGTATTTGTTAATTCGGATATTGCGACTAATTTTTATAACTAGTTACAAGAAAATGTAGTTTTTTTGCATTTTTTCCAGCTTTCATCTTTATTCCTGTTTTTATTTCTTACTTCTCACTTTTTTGCACCTAGTCGAGTTTGTTTTTTGATTATTTAGGTCTTACTTTAACCGAGAAGTGGAACACAGATAATGTGCTGGGTTCGGTGCTTGAAATTAAAGATCAATTCGCAAGGGATTTAAAAGTCACTTTGGACACCTCATACAGGCCACAGACTGGAAAACGCTCTGGCAAATTGAAGGGTGAATGGCAGAGGGATAATATGACTGTAAGTTTTAGGCTTGCAGAAACATAGCTATTAGGCTATAAAGTTGTTAGTAACTAATTTTCCGTTTTAGTTTTGAACTGTATCTCTTCTTATAACTGACATGCTCATTGAAATGTGATTGGAGTCTGCGAGAAGTCATGAAATATTTCTGATCTTTGGGGCTCATTAAAGCGTAAAATAGTATTATATCTTTAAGAAATATATGGAGACAGCAGGAAATGATAATCTTTTAAGATGTGACGTCAAGTTCAGATTGTTTCCACTGTTTATTATTGTTGTAGGTAACTAGAAGAAAATATTACCGCGAATAAATTTTTGTTCTTTAGAGCATTAATACAAGCTGGTGTTTGGGGTTAAGAATTAATTTTTTGTTTGTAGTGTTGATAGTCGAATTAGTTTAGGTGAATTTTGATATGATAGTCGATGCGGCTCCTATCGTAAACGCTTCGGTGGTTATGGAGCGTAATGGATGGATGCTTGGTATTGCATCTTCTTTGGATACTGCATCTAGTAAGATTGGGGTTAGCTGATTATAATAAATCTTTGCATTGGTATTTTTAATGCAGTATTTTTAGTAGGCATGTGGAGAGTGGCTTTTATCTTGAAAGAGTTAGGGATCTTTTCTGTCTCAAATCTATCTGTCATTTGCTGGATGGCGGTCTGTTTTTATGACGTAAAGTTTCAAAGCATTTGGAGTAATCATTAGCATTAAAGAAAGCCACTTTGTCGATTGGTGTGCAAGCAACTTTTTATAGTTTTTATCTTTCAATGTGCTAAAACGCCAGAGTTTTTAGAACACAGATTTTGCTTTTGCAAAGGATGGGCACGACTATTCACTCTTCTCGTTTGTAAGAAATGGAAATAGATTCGGGGCATCCCTGTACCATAAAGTGGCTAAAGTAAGTTTTACTTTTTTTATTAGGATTTTTACTTTTTTTACTTGTTTGGTGGTGCTGAGGAGCCAGGGTTTTGCGTCATTTGTTCTGTTTTTTTGTTAATTTCTTCTTGGGTCATTATTTAATACCTTTGAACGAGTTGTGCTGTTTATATTAAGAAACATTTTAGAACGTCGAAGTTGGCGCACATTTGGGATGGACGACTGGTGATAATGCAGCTAGGTTTGGTTTAGCTGCTAAATATTGTCCTTCACGGGAATTAGAACTCAAGGCGAAAGTTAATAACGAGTCTAAACTTGCAATATCAGCAACCCATTATATTACAGATAAGGTAATTATCGAGCAGCTGGTTATTTTCCTCACCATGATAATACCATTATTTTTATTATAAACATTAATCTGATTTATTTTTGTGATCAGGGAGTCAGTAAAAACTAGTTTTAGTGAGCCTTTAGTATCTCACTTGGTGGGATTTGATGTGTAAGCTGACTTTTATATTTTTTTTTTCCAGTTGAAACTCATCTTGTCTACACAATTTGGAATCGCAGACCTTAAGGATACCGGTCACAACGTCGGTTTTGGAATTGAATACAAACCGTGATCCTTTTTTATTCTGATATTTCACAGAAAGATAATGTAGTAGAACTGATATTGCATGGATTTATTAACGTTTGGAATATTCACGTTAGTGAGAAGAAGAAAACCGAGCTTTGTTAGCCGAGTTCTCCATTTGCATTTTGCTGGAGATAAAAATTCTATTAGGTAGTTTCTTTGCCCACAGAAAGTTCGGAAGACGTAGTTGTATTATCTAATTTTTGTTTGCCTTAAAGACTTCCGCTTGTTCTTGTTTTTCCTTTTTGTGGTGCTTCTTTCGTCCCTAAGTGAGTATAATAATGTAGTTGTCGAGTTACAATTTCGATAACTGACTTAGGGATCGTTTTAGGTACGGCGTAGAAGATTAATACAATAATTTTAAAACCCGTCTTTTTTTAATTACAGAACAGTGTCCACACTTCGAAATGAACGGCTTTTTTCATTCAAGACTAGCATTATGAGTAGAGAAATGCAGTTTACTGAAATTAAAGTGGAAGAGAATTTGTGCGGGTTGTAGCTACACTTCACTTTTTTTGTGCGCTTCCAAGAGTTTTGGTAAATACAAGAATCCTTACTTGTTAAACATTCATTTGCAGCTGAGTGGGCAATTAGGTGATATATTTTCTTTTTTGGAGTAGAAAATAAGTTAGATCTGTAACTTCTGCCTGAAGAGTGACAAGCACTGTCTTCCGATGAGTTGTCCCTGGCAAGGGTTAAGCATTTCAGGTTGGGGTTACACTACTTCTGAGAAGCAAGTAGGGCTGCTTACAGGAGTCTTAGTGTTACTAGTTTTATGGGGGTTTCTAGAAATCCGGTTTTCTAGCAGTGTTAGATTTGTTGGAATTGGGGTGTGGTGTAACGGTTTGAATGTGGAATAATGTCTTGCTACTTGAAGTTTTTGCATTTAGGGGGTTTTTGCACTGGACTTTTTAGCAGTTTGGAGAATCAAACTTCGGTTTTGGAATGGTTTTTTTAAACCTCTAAGCTGGGTACATCGTTGTTTGCCTATGGATTTTCTATCTCAGTTCGGTGACTGTTTCTTAGTAAATTGTGGTCTATTGCTGTTTTCTGAGTTGTTTCCTTACTGAAGAGTGGAGGAAAGCACAAGAGCTATGAGATGTAATATTTAGTTTTTCGGGAGAAGAAGAGCAGTTTTTAAATGTACTGGAGGCTACTTCAAGAGGAAATTTAACTTTTCTTGGTGCAAAACATCCTGCAAAAGTCTCTGTCTAGTGTGGTTTGATGTGGCGGTATTATTTCATCCTACATTATTTCAAGCAGGTGTTTGAAGACGTTTTCATATACTGATAAAATTAGGCTGAACTTGAGATATATTTTTGCAGGTATTCTTTTCGGGAGCAGTTTTTGTAATGAGTTTGGATGATCTAAAATCCAACGTTATGCTGTAAGAAAAAGCATTTAAATAATGTTTGTTGTCAACGTACTTTGAAGTACTGATTGTGATTTGCCTTAATCAGTTTATTCGCCCATTTCAGATACAGCGAATTCTTTTAATGATAGTTCTCGTGGCAGAAAAACTACTGGTTGTTCTTCTCCTTTTTTTAGGCCTATTAAAGCGTTTCTAGGTATCTTACAATATTTTGAGGATTTCTGATCATTAATAGTTACACTGGGTGTTTTTTCTTAAAAGTCTTACTAAAAAGTCATGCGTTTTTGTCCTGTATACGTTCACTTTTTATTTTTTAAAGAGTGTTTTGTTCGAATACGCATTTTACGCACAGCTGAAGAACAAGAGATTCGAAGGTTTTGTGGAGTTAAGGAAGTTAAGGGAATTTTTACTTTTAATTTGTTTAAAAAATTTTATTTGTGAAGAGGCTATAAATGTTTTCTAGCATAACACACGTATGTGAAAAGAAAACCGAGAAAGCAGTAATTTTTTTTTTTTTATTTTTCAAAGATGAAGTAAGTTGCTGATGTATTTGGTATTTACTGAAAGTGCTGGGAAAGGAGTCTCCGAAACTGAATCAGTGTACTTGGACACAAATGTGTATTTAAGGGAGCATCCGATTAACAAGTCGAAAGTAGCGAATTTGAAAAGCAGTAACTGGTAGTGGTGAGCAGAAGTTAGCATTTAAATATATGGAGATTGAAAAAATGTAAATTGATGAGATTTTTAGATTTGGTGTGATAAGATTAATAAACGAACAAACTAGTATAAGAGGTTTGTCATATACCGGGAAATATTCGGAGTACCTGATCTATATGCAGGAATAGTCCTCATATTCGTTCAATTATATAAATTGAAAACTGTTGCTACAGTAGATTGTTTACATCTAATATAAGTTTTACATTCTTTGGTGGGATTTACCAGCAAAAAACACTATTATTTTGAAAAACATTTCACAAAGCATTTTTTTTGACTTTGAAATAAAAAATTAATCCAGATTGGAGGCTTCTTTTATTGAACAATCGTTTTCAAAATTTTCAGTTTTATGCTGCCATCTTCAAGTCTACAGCTCAAAACCTCCTTTTTATTGGACAGTTACCGTGTTTATAATCATGATAATTTTCCAATTTTGTTTCATGCATAACTTTAGTTTTTTTAGTTCATTCGTGCCGAACAATCTATCATGAAACAAATTGTTTGTGTTAGCTTTGTTCGAATAGAATCTATTTTTAATGTGGTTTAAAAAAAAAAAGGTTCAAGACAACAGTGACATGAAGAAATATTTTATTCAGCCCATAAGCATCAGAAGGTTCATTTATTTGAAGAGTTAGCGGTTCACTGTCGAATGCATAGCCTTCTAGTTCCGGTTCAATGCTTCTCGAAATTCATTTGCTATTATTAAGTAAACTTCTTTGATTGAAATAGCCCTGGATTAAGTTTCTGTGTTGTTGCTTAAACTCTTTGTGAACGATTTTGGTGTATGACCCGTTCTCAACAATTTAAGGTAGTAATTCCGATTTAACAATGCAGCCATACTGTCTAAGGAACACTTAACTTTGAAATGCATAATTTTAGCGGAGTTTAAGTTATGTAAATTTGACAGAGAGCAACTCGCACTTGAGATTTTATACGGCCTAGTTTCTGCTGTTAGACAAGAATGCGAATGAAGTTTTTAGGGATTGATGATGATTATCTGTATAGTTAAGCATCTTGCAGAGCACCGGACAATTGTTGCCATGTGGGCGGGTCATTTGAAGACAGAAGAGGACTTTGCCGTTAGTTTTCAGTTGTTATAAACAAATAGTCAGCATGAGGATTCTTCTGGTTCTTACTATTCCGTTGCTGATCTCCGTACACCTTGGAGATTCCAAGAAGGTAAGAGTAGTTTTGAGCGACAAGTTGTAGTTTTTTTTCAGTTTTGATAATTTACGTAATTTTTGTCTTACAGTAGAATCTGTTGACTCTTGATAGCCAAATAAGTTTTTTTCTAAGGAACGGCAACATAAAGTTACTTATTCTGAATTCTTTCTCTTTTAGTTCTTTAGAATACTGGCTGTGAGATTTCGGGAAGTGTTGATAAAAACAATAGCGTATTTAAACACGCTTCCTCTATATCGTTCTATTTAGATACTTATCAATTTTGAAAGCAGATAACTTGAGTGAATCACCTTAAAATGTTGCCTGAATTTAGGGTCACTCTGATGAATTGGATGAACTTGAAGCACTGCTGGAGAATATTGACGAAAAAAGTTTTGATGATTTTGAAGCTGATTCATTAAAAGGTTATGCAACTGTATTTCTCAACATTAAATTTCAATTAACTTCACTAACAACTATTTTGTGAGAAAAAAAAGTTGTTTTTTAAATTTTAGCAATATGGAACGCTCAAATAAAGGGAATGGTGGATTTTTTAGAACAGTGGGAAAAAAATATGTTAGACGGGAAGAATGATGACGTAATAGATGCATCTATGACTTTCTCCTCTTCTTTTCTCTGAAAACGTCATTCCATTTAAGACCATTTTTTTTAAAATTCTTTTTATTAGTTTAATATTATCTAATGGATATGATTTGTGAAACTCATTGTTGCATCATCTTAACGCAGGTAGCAAGAATATTTTTTTGTATCAAAGTTTAAATTATATTATTTGAAGCAGAAAGCTGATTTGCTAGTGTAAAAGAATCCGATACGATGTGATGGCAAGTTGTTTTGGCGTTAAATATAAGTGAAATTAAAACTACTGCCGTCAACTATGCTGCAACAGCGCAGCTGTTCCTCATATAATTTCTAAACATTTGTTGTTCGTTCGCGACACTAAACTGCAATAAACTGTTCGCTTATGGACTGAAATTAAGTTCAGGAACTGCTGATCCGAAATGTTTGAGTTAGCAGGTTCCTCAAGCAAATGACTAGCTGCACAGCTTAATACTGTTGAGCAGAATGGTTTTCTCTTTGACACATTCGATGAGATTTGCAGATATTTCCCATGGCGAAGTTGAAGAGTTGAATTTTTAGCAAAACCAGAACCGGAACGCAATCCATGCGAAGATCAGGTTTGCGGTTGGGGTAAGGAATGTGTTGTTGATAAGTATGGGGAACCGATGTGCGAATGTATTTCGAAATGTCCATCAGTCGATGAGGATGATCCAACAGTAAAAGTATGCAGTGGCTTTTTTACTTTTGAATTTAAATTACCAACTTGGAAATAGTTCCCAACTGCCCTCCGTTCGCCCAAAAATTTTTTTACTAAATTACACGTTAAAAAATTAAAAATTTTAAATTAATATAGCCATGATTAGACATAGTGTGGATTTTATTTTTATAAAGTAACAAATTTATTGGAATAGAGCAGTGAAATCACGTGATTTTTTCAGACGGCAAAAAGAAAAATATTGTTTTGTTGAAGGTTATTGAGAGTATAGTAAAATGTTGAGTTGAACGGTTAAGTTGGTAAGCAAAAGTTCGTTCTGAAAACTTGTCTAGCTTAAATTACGTTCATGTCCCTTTTTGCTTACTTGTGTATCGCAAATAAATCATTTTGCATCATCTGTCAATAGGTTTGCCGCGCAGCTGTGAGTTCTAGTTTTCTTTAAAATTCGCTTACAATTGTTTTCTGACTTTGCACTCTTTTTGCTGCCAGCTGCAGTGTTTAAAAACTAATGTATTGATATTTTGAAATAAATCAACATCATGATATTTGGGAAGTTTTTTCATCACAGCATAGTAGTAGAAGAAAAATTTTTATAAGGTATCAAGCCGTATTTAATCCAAATGATTTTCTTAGAATGTTCGCAGTTGCTCTCATTTGGAGGATTTTTCATGATTTTGTGTGTTATAGGTGTATAGGAAGTTACTGGCAAAAGTGGTGGAAGTAGTCACACGTATTTAAGGAGCAACAAATATTTATCTTTTCTTTTTTTGTAAGAGAAAAAATATTAATTTTAGTAATTTAACTTTTTTTTTAGTAGTTAACATTTAATAGTATGTCTTCAAATATTAACTTACTCACCTCTAGTCTGCCTTTCAAACTAAGATTTGGAACAAAAAACGATTCTATCGTATTTTGTACTATTTTCTTTTTTTTACTTCTTGATATCACTGTTTTATTTGTTACTATTATTACATGAAGACATACCCAGGTATGTGCCAGCACTAACGAAACATTCCCATCGTTGTGTCATTTGTATCGAGAAAAGTGTCTGTGCAAAAAAGACATTAAAAAATGTGAAGTAAGCGAGTTCTTTAAAGAATAAAAATCTTTTATTTTTTTTCTTTTTTTTTCTATTTACTGCGAAAGTAATTTTTTTTCTATACGTATACCATTTTACAGACCTGCTTTAAGCAGTGCTACCTTAATTATTCTTGTTTTTTTAAGATGTACCTATTTAGAATCCAGCAAATTCAAAAGCTCATTTGGAGTACCTTGGCTCCTGCAAAGAACTCGAGAGATGTACAGACGAATTGATGATTCAATTTCCAACCCGAATGGCGGACTGGCTATTCCAGGTGAGGTCGTCTTACTCACTTGTTCATTATGACATTAATCACAGTAGTTTTATCTGTTTTTAGTATTCTGCAGTTAAGTAAAATGAGGTGAGCCAGGATTATACTGATACTTCCAAATTCGGTGTGAAAATCATGTATTAACCCTAATTTATGTCTGATTGGAGTTGATCGTAATCAAAATTACAGTTGCTCTATCTCAACGCGTTGCGAAAGAATTAATTCCAGGTAATGCGAGAACTTAAAAAAAGGCGTGAGTTGCATAATTTGGAATGGGAAGAACTGCTTGCAGAAGCAGAAAACGATGATGAAAAACGTCATGTCTATCCAGTGATTTGGAAGTTTTGTGATTTAGACAAAAAACCGCATGATAAGTATGTTTCGCATCACGAGTTGATCCCAATTACGGCACCGGTAATCCCTATGGAATCATGCATTAAGCCGTTTTTGCAAAGCTGTGATCTAGACGGCGATGGTAATATCTCTATTCAAGAGTGGGGCAAATGCCTTGGATTGAAGGAAGGTAAGCATTTATGTCGTTACTGCGTTTGTATTGTTTTCATGGATAATGCAGTGAAATTTTGTGATGCTACTGACAGCAAATTTGATTTCGAACTCCAAATACAAAGTCTAATATAATCCTTCAATTTAGGTGAAATACAAGAAAGATGCTGAAAGAAAACTTCAACGGCTGACAAACAATATCACAAAAATTTCGAGAACAGACTATTTGTATATAACCACTACCATCCATTTTTTTCTAATAAAGTAGCTTTTATTGGTTTTCCAAAAGATATTAAACATACGACGTTTTTTTAACAGAAACGGAAAACAAAAACAGTTGAAGAACACAGTGTTTTCTTATGAAGTCAATTCTCACTTTCACTTGTTTTATTAAAAATTTAAAAATTACTTTAGTATTATTCAAGTTTAGAAAAATTTTTATTTGACTGCTTGAAGAGTTGGGAGACAATATGACATTTCACCGGCCACAAAACTCGCAGCTTTAATGCGCTGCATAAACTGTATCGGAACGGTGGATAATTTTAGTGTTGGGGACACGAGGCATTCTAAAAATTTGCAATCATTAAAATTTTATATGCAAACCAGCTAATGTGAAGATGAAGGAAGTAATGAAGTTGTAAATTAATCGGTGATTTTGTAAATGAAGTTTTTAAAGCCTTCAGCTACGAGCACAAAAATTTTCTAGGAACCGTAGTCAAGAAAAATTGATCATTCTAACTCCTGAAAGAACAAATAAATAGGCAGAATCTAGTTCTTAAATGCAATAGACCGTAACCCGACAACTCTCTGTAAAAAAACTATTATGCCCCAAATCAGAATTGTACATTTTTTCGGAATGGTTAAAGCTTAACAAAAGAGAGAACGATAGAATCTCATAGCAGAATATGCAGTGTTACTAAAAAACTGATTTACGGGCTCTGGTATCTAAACCGCAGCAAAAATGTGATTGGTGTGACAACTGTTGCTAAAGTTAACGAACGCTTAATGTATTAGTTCTTTACAAGCAGAAGTTGATTATGATTTTTCATAGGTTTCGTGAAGATAGTTTTTTTATGCCATCAGACATCAGAAAGCCATTTTTCTAGAAAGAGCCAAGGAAACAGTCTTAAGAAACTATATTACTTTTGTAGACAAAAGATATCTACTAATCACCAGTAAATGATATTTTTTTCATAATAAGTTAAGCCTTAAAGAGTACTTTGAAACAATATCTGCTTAGTGTGTTCTGTGTGAGTAGTTATGGAAAGTCGCCTTCAGATCCTTTTCAACTGTTCCGGTCAACAATATCGCTTTATTGTAAAGCAACTCCTTAAAAAGAACTGTTAAAACAGATAGAAAAAAAACTGGTACAAAATCAGTTTGCTGTAAATTGGAGCTGCAAGAGCAATAATCTAAGTAGTAATTTGTTTTTAGAAAGAAAAAGTCTGTAGATTGAGGACCTAAAAAACGTTTTTGTAAGGAATTTGTTGCCTACAGCTTTTAGCTTTTTTTATTTTCTTCATCTTCACACTTTTATCTTATTGAGCCTTTTTAGAAGCGTTTTTTAATGTATAAGGAAATCTTTGACTTTGTAGTGTAAAAATTCTTGGAGATTATAGAAAGGCGACGACAGGCGAACGTGATACGCCACTGCTGTGAGGATTTATAAGAACAAAAACCCCGCTGTAGCTGTGCAGTGATCCCGAAGTGATAAGCCAAAGTTTAGCAGAAAGCTATCCGAAGAGGTGAATTACTGGAAAGAGCCAGCAAAAAATGTGAGAAGCTGCAGATGGCAAGAACCAGAAGCAGCAAATTATGATACAGTCATATTATACCGTATACATGACTTGTGACTAGAATGTTTTCTAATAAGATCTACGATGATAGCCACTAACATAACTTTTTCATTTTAAAAAATGGCCTTTTTTCAGTTTTCTTGGCTGTCAAGGACCGATTAATTCGACTATTCCTAATTTATTCATTTTTTTATATATCATCTTACCCAACCCTTCATCCTAGTAACAGATTGATTTGTCGTTAATTTATTTGACCATTGTTGATGTATATTTGCTAAACATCCCAAGCATATTGAAGCTTTGTCACCCAATTTTTTTCATCACTGGTACAATATCAGCTCAAATAAACTCCAAACTGGAAAAATTGGAAGCGGATAAAACGATACAGTGCAGATAAAATGATTAAGATTTATGCTTCCTTCCCAAGTCATCATGTTTCTGCATTATTCCTCCACAAAATACGGGAAAACAAA
>UXUI01009754.1:2002-14633 GCA_900576705.1 Enterobius vermicularis
ATTTTAAAACGAGTAATAAATGAGACCGAAATTAGCGAACAAGAAGCTCTAAAGTTTGTTAACATTTTGACTTTATTTAGACAAAAGAGCAAAGTTTAGCCTTTGCAGTAATTAATACCGTCTAGCAGTTTCATAAGTAGATTCAGGAAAATGGTAAAATAAATTCAGGATAATGCAGGCAGTGGTATCACCTTCTTTAAAGAAAATATAGTAATCGAAGTACCGTTTGGAGAGTTGAAGTTTAACTCAAAAATAAAAAAAAAATGGAAGACTAGCCTAATTAGCATACAAGTTAATCGAAACTGCACAAACGGCTAATCTATGCGCCTTCCTCTTCTACCGACTTACTCTCAAGTCAATAATTTACAAGTCTTTGTTTCTCTCCGACTCAGTTTTGAGGAAGACGTAGAACTTCAACGTTCTATTTAAAAACATAGACGTCTTGATAGGCTTTGCATAATCAGCAGTTCCATATTTTCCTCCATTTGTGCACCTAATAAAGTTTAAGTTATATTTCATACAGGTATGATTAAAAGACAATTCTAAGTTACAGGTTACAATTCTAACTTTCTCGCAATTAGCCATAATTCCTCTGCAGTATTACATAGAATGGTCAAATGAAAGAAAAAAAACCAGAGCTGTACTAGACGTAATTTAAACTGACTAAAAATTGCTTCATTTCTTGAAATGCAAACTCAAAAAGAAAAAATTTAAATAATTATGAAGTGCTCGTTTTTACGGGTTTTTTCATCGTATGCAGTGATGAGGAACTTCTCTAGACGTTTAAAAGTAGACCAGAATAAAAAAGTTTTGGAAATTATTTTTTTCGCTCACAGAACTAACGTTTAATAATCAACAGCTCACAGCCAACTTTATCATATTTATGACTTACCGTTTACTGCAACCCTCATTACATTTTTGAAACTGAGACAACTTTAAAGAAACTGGTCTATCTGCTCCAATCTGAAGCAACAGTTTTGGGAAATAATAGAGTCTTTTACCATTGCTACATTTATTTGGCTGTTTGTCAGCAGATATGTACTTAGAAAGTAAATCTAAAACAATTTATGCAATCAGTGGTTATTGAATTTATCAGTTGCTTTTCTCAAGTCCTCAAAATTTTTCTGACCTTAGATTTTTAAAGCTAACTGCAAAATGAAGCGAGCCTGTTAAAGCAAGTCTGTTTTTTGACAGTTCATAACACGTTAAATTGCAGAAAACGGTGAGGTACTGTCAGGTAGAAGTATAAAAGACGTTTTACGAGCAAAAAAACTATCGCTCATAAGGCGTAAGGTTACAATTTCTCAAAGGGAGCTTAATTTGACAAGTCAGATACTTTTTTATGCTTCTGTTCAGTAAATGTTACAACTCTGACGAATAAAATTTCGCGAACAGTTGTTTTGTATTTTGCAAACTCTGTTTAGGGTCTGCAGAATAAACAATTGTTAAAGGGTGGCTGAAGAAATATTTTAGCACTTTACTTGATATAGGTATGCCTATTAGTACGAAGGTTTTCAAATGGTTGTTGTTTTTGTTTCTATGTCTCATTTTTTTTTCGTTCCTCGTAATACTAAAAAAAGTATATAATTTAAGTATTAGTTTTTGCTCATGAGACCAGTTTACATTTTTTGTGGTCTGAAAAGCATGAGATTACCAAAATATTTTACTTTATGAAGCTTTAACTCTTACCGAGTTTTTTTTTTTTGATTATTTCAAACGTAGTTGTTTCACTCTAACTCTTCTTAAAAATAATACACTTGTGAGCGTTTTAACACTTACAAAAAAGTAATTAGAAAGAATAATATTATTTTCAAACAAACTGTCTGCGTCTCCAAAAGAGTAGCTGGAAAAGACCGGTTTTTATAAATGATGCGTTGTTCCTGCGTAATTTGAAAAGACATACACAAAAAAACGAAGATTGAACACGTCAAGAGCAGTAAAAACAAACCATTTATTGTAAAGTTGTATTACATGTGTAGAACAGTTTGATTTCTTTATTACGTCCTATCTGTAAGTACGATTTTATAACAAAGGTTATTTGTTTTAGAAAAACCCAGAATTTTTGTTTTTTAATTCAAACATTTTGTTTTACAAGAAACTTAGCTAGAAAATCTAATGCAGTTGATACTCTTTTTTTTTGCTAAGTAATGAAAAGCACCTCATAATTCACACAAATAGGTTTAATTGTGAAAAAAAATTAAACTTCAATCAAAATTAGAGATGGGCACAAAATAAAAAAAAAAAGTAAGAAAACAGTAAAGATTTTGTAAAATTGTTAAATAAGACAAACAGACAAATAAAACTTTGAAATGGTGTTAAAAAATACCAATATTCACATCTCTTATCTTTTGTCTTGCAAATGTGTTATGCGAAAAAGCCACTGGTCGGGCAGAAGACTTTAGTTTTTCTTCCTTTCTACTGAACGTTTCCAGTTGGTTTCACTGCCGTGGCAGGAAAAGAGAGTTGCAATCATCAAGTAGTGGGGCTGCATGTTCTGTGTTTCTTTTAAGAATACCTCGTTCAACGAGCTGCGTAAAGAGAATTTTCGTGAAAAGATAAGATTTTATAGCGTTTTTTAAACTTCTTTTTCGTCTGTCTTGCCACTAAATTTCATTTACCGTATCTGACACAGTACGCTTCAATTACTTTATTGACGAGCAACAAGGTCTTCGTTGAATATTCTGATAATTACATATTTTTAGTGATTAGGTGGACTAGTTTTACAGTTTTAAAATGTTGCATTAGCTTCTGATCTACATTACTTCAAATTGCTTGCTCTTCTGGTATATAACACAAAGAACAGCCTCTACTGTTCATGTTTATGTAGCCACAAAAATCCAAATTATTTGTCGAGCTGCGTTTATAAAATGATATACTTCTCTACGAGTGTTTTATTATTACTGGTCATTTCGTTGTTTTTTCTCTGCTGGAGTGGATTATCTGTAATGAACCTGTCTTTACAGGAAATGTCTAGGAAGACACCGAAGGCATGTTGAAAAATTGCCCAATCTTTTTTGGTTAATTTTTTTTTAGACGATGAGACTTTTACAGATGGAGCTAGCCAAAAAACAAATTTTTATGAAATTGAGCGAGCTATAGAACTGGAAAAAGCAGCTAAACTTGAAGTTCTCCTAAGTAGAATATCTTAGTATTTCAGTGCTTTTGAGATTAACTTACAATATGTATACTCAACTATAACAGTTGAGAATATTGCTTGAATTATGTGATTTATTTGATAAAAGGGAAATTATGTAACTCATAAGAATTGTAGCACCAGCCATCTAAAAAACTAGGTACTAACGAGCTAAAAGAAAAATACCGTTTTTAGTCGGTTTTTTAAAGTATTTGAAAATAACACAAATTCCAGAAACAGAAAAGATTACGTTTGAAATTTCATTTTACAAGATTACAATACTGCACTAAACGTGATAAAGATATTGACCTTTGCAAAAAGCAGCTGTGTTTAAAAAACTGTAATTTTTTTCAACTTGACTACTTCTAATATTTTTTGCTGATAACTCCTCTTTTAAGACCATACTAGACAGAGATTCAATACTTGCGCGTTTCAGTACAGGTTCGACTAGAAAAGCCTTTTTGATTTTGCAATTAGTGCTGAAGGTCTACGAGTCAGAGAATCAAGAATAAAATTTTTGAGGACTACATTGGAAAGTTGCGCAGATCAATAACGGATGGTTTTAGTATTTATTTTAGATTTACTTTCTGAGCGCTTATCTGGTAACAGACCGTCAAATTACGGTGGCACTAATGACAGCGTGCTTATACTTTCCGAAACTTTTGCTTCAGCTGGAAGGCAGTAGACCGGTCCCATTGCAGTTGTCTCAGTTTCAGAAATGCAGAGAGCTTGCTGCGAATTTGAAACCGTAAGTCAGGAATTCAGTAAAGCAAACTGAAAGTAAACAAATTTTGAAACATCAATTCTGAAAGTGATGAGAGTGGTTTTAAAAATCATTATAATTTGGTGTGTTTGTCTAAGATTCAAAAAAGTTTCTGCTGTTATGAATTTAGAGAAATTTCAAAGTAATAAGAGTTTCTAAATTTCCTGACTTTTTTAATCTGTCAATTTTAGCATAGAAGGTGAAGCATCTTTTAGGCAGTTTCAGTCGTTTCAACAGCCACTCCAGTTTTCTTTTTTTGTAAAGGCACAACTTTGTAATGCTCTCTAAGAGTCGTGATTGGTTTTGGAAGAGTTTGTTCGCACACGAAGTTTAGCCCATATTTTTAAGCTATTGAAAGTGACAAAATAATTAGTTGTTTTTTTTTAATCCAACACGTTAAAAACTACAATAAAAAGTGTAAGAAGCGTTTCGAAAGTATTCCTAAATCACAGCTGATCAAAACTACCTAGCAGAACAACTTAAAAATTAATAGATGCACGTACAACGGAAAGTATGGAACTGCTTATTTTGCAAGGCCTATTAACACGTCTAAGGTATTGAATAAAACATTGAAATTGCACGTCTTCCTCGGAACGCAACCAAAGAAGAGGGTATTGTTGGAAGTTGTTGACCTGAGAGTAGGTCAGCTGAAAAAGAAACCACACAGACTGGCTGTTTGTGCAGGTCCAGTCTGGTTGTATGCAGAGTGGGCTAGTCTTCCAACTTTTTTTGAGGTGAGCTTGACTATCTCAAGGTGGCTTCACCAATTTTTCTAGAGAAGATGTACCACTGTCTGCGTTAATCTGAATTTGATTTACCGCATGTTCGAGTGGACCTGTAAAACTGTAAGACAGCTAGAAGGTTTTGAAGGATCTAATACGCTCCTTCACCTAGTAAAATAAAAATGCGAATAAATGAAGAAATTAGAAAAAAAAAAGAAAACTTTGTTATCTGCTGTTTCAAATTTAGCCTTCAATATTTTCGGCAAAACAGTGCTGCTAAAACTTCCAAATTAATAAAAGACAATAAAAACAGTTTTTTAGCTATTGCTCTCAGCATTTAGTGTCTTTTTTATTACTTCTAGCTACTTATTTTAAATTTGCATAAATATTCACTTGCAGATGTGGATTGCCAATGGTGCAACAAAGTTTTATTTTTATGTCAACAGCATTTCAAAAGAAGTAGATGGAATTTTTCGTATTTACGAAAATGATCCAAATATCAGTGTAGAACGTGTGCAATGGAATCTGTTTCCTGTAGAAGCAGATGTTTCAGACCAAGAAAACCCTAACAATTTGATATATATTGGAGCAGTAATGTTTATCGCTGCATTCAAATTCTTAGCAAATACTTTTGGAATATTTAAACTTCAATTTTATTTGATTTACAATCTCTTCTTTCTAGCAAGTCTTCGTATTTAATGACTGCATTGTCAGAGCAAGAGGGAACACTGATTATCTGGCATTATCAGATCTTGATGATAATTTTGTGGTATTTGATAACCGCACTTTGTTGTCGGTTCTGGACAGTCAGTTAAAAAAAGACAGAAAGATTGGTTCTATTATGTTTCAAAGCACATATGCAAAACTAAATGTCAGTCATGTAAAATTTCTAATGCTTATAACGACATAAAACTACAGAACTCTTTGGAAAACTGATCAAAATGCAAGCGTTTTTGGTGTTAAAAGTTTAAAACTTTTTGAAAACAACTTTGATGGCTTTATTTAATACCAGCTTTCTACTGCTTTTTAGTGAAACAGAGGCTTACTAGTACTAATCAGCAACATGCATGAATTTGACTGGATGCAGATTTTTTAGGGAAATTATTCAAATTTGACACACCCAACGCAAATCCGTTTTGACATGTACAAAAATATCTTGAGAACAGATAAACCTTATCCACCAAAATTAAGGAGCAAGGTCTGATGCTTTAATTAAACCTCTTAGTTGTTTGTTTTGACGACAGTATAGATACAGATTATAAAATCGACAAACATTTTGAGGTTTTTTCTTTATATTTTAGGTAGTAGTTGTTCCTGAGAGAATTTTATCACAGCATGTGCACGAAACGCTGAAAACGATCAGACCGTTCAAAAAAGTTCTTATGGATCCGAATATCAGTCTGATTTACCATCTGAGGTAATAACATTATTTGCTGCTCTCAGTGATGTTCAAATTATTATAACTTGACTAGTTTTTTTTAAACGTTTATATTAGGCGTAAAAAAATAATATTTTGAGAAACTCTATCTTCTTTACTACATTATTAAATAATTTCAGATGGATCTCTACGCCTCCAGTTGAAAGAAATGAGCTAAAATTAAGCAATGTTTTTAATAAGAGTGTAACGAAGTGGAATTCTAGGTATATTGAGCTACTGAAGCAAGAATATTTGCGCCTTGAAGGTGTTTTTAATGCAAGCCATTTGACTTTGAAACAGGCTCATTGGAACAATGTTGGTTTAAAGGTACCAGATTTAAAAAACCAAAAAGAATTTTGAAAGTTGAGTATTGTGCAGCAAAACAGCTAAAATGCGTATTGTCTTGACTTCCCCAAAAAGCTATTTTAAATTTGAAAAAAAAAGTGTTTGCATTAAAAACTTTATGCATGGAAAACACTAAAAGAAAATTCGATTTATAAAATTTTTTACGAATAAAAGATAATAAAGCAAGAGAAACCAGAAAGAGACTACAGGTGATGAGTGAAATGGATCGCTGCTTGACGAAAATTTGGAAAAGCGAAAAACGTGAATGTCTTTCATACAACAAATGTCGTCGGAAAATTTCGTTTATCAAAAAAGAGGAGTGGATTTACCCTCACAAGAAATGGCCTGTTCTTTAGATAAATAACCCAAACTTTTCTTCCACACAAATGCTTGTGTTTTTCTTATTTGAATAAAACAGTTTTTTACAGAGGTTTCATTTGCATTTCATCACCTCGGTCTCAGAACCGCGTGTGCAGCATAGGAAGAAACACTGAAAGTGAGCCTGAAACTTTTAAAAAACATTTCTTTTCCGCTACCGATTCTGTTTCATAAAACTCTTCCAAGCAATAATCAGGTAAAACATTTGTTTCTTTTCACACAGTAATAAGACGAAAGTTTTTTCAGCATTATTAACGAATTACGACTTTTAAATTGCACTACGGTTGACAAAATAGATCTCTATTAAAGAGCACTACTGATGACGTGTGAACATAGAAGAAACGAAATATCGAATAAAAAATAATCAGTAAAAGCAACAATAATCAAAAATATCTTAGAATCTAAAAAAATATCCACTTTCATTTTTTTGAAATTTAATTATGAAATTGAAAAGAAATTAGACTACATTAGATTAAAATATATTACGCCTACTGATGTTTCAAACTACTAAGTTAAGCAGCAGCAGTGGTTCTTCTTCATTTCTGATTCTCTGCACTAAACTCAAAAAAGAATAGTTGATTAAGATAGTTATTACTGAAAAATATAAATAAATGAATACGTCTGGTAATCAAATTTTTCAGTAAAAATTTATAAAACATTTTAAATTAAAAAGAAATCTTTCTAGATAGAATTCATGGTGAAAGTAGAAGATTCCAAGCAAATGGGTCTAGCCATGTTGCACACAGAGCAGACTGCTGCTACCTCATGCAGGGTGTTCTTCGCTGGCACCTGCATCAGCTAGCAGCAGTTGAGCAACAGGGCTTACAAAGAAACCTTGTCTACCGCGCAGAGAAAAAAATGGAGCTACCAATTCGAGTGAGTTTTACAAGAACCAGGTGCAGAGTATTTGCAGACGACGTTGTTGCTGGTTAAATGTCAACGGAATCTGCTTTTTAATTTTTCCGTTTTCAATTCTTGGCACTTTCTGAAGCACAGTACGGGAGTTAAGCCGCCGGCGCGCACGTCGTCCAGTTACGCAGATGAGGTAGGACCAACGGCTCTAAGCATGATCGTAAACTTTACCATTAAAATACAGCAAGACTTAGCTTGAAAAATACAAACAGCATCAGTTCTCAAAATTTTTTTCTCGTTATCGGCTTTTTTTTTCTCTAATAAAATATTAAAAAAAGTTTATTTTATGAACGTCAAACAGTGCAGAAATTAGTCTGAAAACCTTAACAGCAACCGAGTAATGTCAGCAGAACTAATCAGTTAAAATGATATAATTTGGCACATTTCCCTTTCTTTATTTTTTTTTCTGGCGATTGGTTTAAACATCAAATGAGAAACTGTTATTTTTAACAAATATTTTTAGCTGAATAATTTTTAAAAACCACCGTTCGAGTATGTAGGAAGAAATAAAAGTGATACGCAAAAGACTGGTTCAAATATCTTTTACATTTTAATAGAAGCAGCGCAATTGCTTTTTTAAATTAAAATTTGAACTTTTAGTTAACTGTTAAAACTGAGTTGTTTTTTCACTTCTTTTTTTTATTTTCAGTGAAAGTTTGAATGAGTAAATTAAGAATGACTGCTTGAAACTAATAGTGAAATGTGTAGTATAAATTTATAAATACGATAGCGGCTTTTTACGTCATGGCAGAAAGAAATAGTTTACTATGTTTATTACTGTATATGCATCTGAAATGTGTTGTATTCTGAGTGCACTATTTCTAATTCATCGTACAACCTCAGCTGTCATAACAGTGCATTCAAACAAATTCTGCCAAATTTTATTTTATATTTTGGGAAATCAGTGCTTGATAAAATTTTTTCCTTGTTTCGTCTCAATTTTAAATCTACTTAAAACCACAAAATAAAAAAACAAAGCATTAATATTTCAAGTAATTTACAATTACTGGTAGAGGAAAACTGCTAAAAAGTGTAGAAGCAAGTTGTCTGTTTGAATAAAAGTGTGCAAAAAATGGTTGACAGTTAATAGTCTAATTCGTACATATTTTTATTCATTTATTTGTTTGTTTACTTATTTGCTTGTTTATTTTCTGGTTTATTTATTTATATATTTATTGATTTATTTACCTATATACTTATCTATTTATTTTTACTTATTTTATGCACATATCTGTTTATTTATTTATTTGTTTATTTTTTTGCTGTTGTACAAAAATTGCAAATATTGGTTTGGCAAAAGAATTTCTGTAATATAAATTTGCTCATAAAATAAAGTTCAAAATTGGCTTATGTTTAAGAGTTTTAGCACAACAATTATTAGTACAAAACATTAACAGGTTTTTGATAATTAAGGGTAAGTGCCTCACTTGGTAATCTAACTTCTTAAACGAAACCTACTTCACAAATCAGCTATTATTTTGTTGAAAAGTAGTCTCGATCATAATTACGTTTATTCCATTGGTAAGACTACTGTTAATTTTGGGCTAATATGATATGAAAATAACAAAAGCTGGCCTAATTATTCCACCAACTGAGGACAACTTTGAAAATACTTACTTTGGTTACGAACAACTTCTCCAATACCAATGGAAGCAAACTTCGTTGATCACGCTAAAATGATTGCTTATTAAATTACCAATATTTTTGAAACGCATTGGTAGATATCTAAAATGTAATAAGTTTTCTTCAATTGCATACATGTACCACGAAATAACCGACAGTCACAACTTTAGAGACCCTCTTTTAGTGAAGAAATTTTTGCAGTTCTAACAAAATTATAAACTAAAAGTAATTTCAAAAGTATTCTACTTTTGGCTGGTCATTAACAGGCACAGTAAATTGATCGACCACTCCGTTAACCGTTAGCAGAAAATTTATCAACTGACTTACTTGCTATTCTGAAGAGTGCTCCGCAGAAAACTTTCAAGTTTAGCAAAACTTGCTGGCGAAAATCAGAAGAATGAAATCTCCACGTCCATTGGCACACCGTAATTTCAACAGAATCCAGGATTCCATCGGGTAGAAAATAAGGAACTGCACTGAACTAAAAAAGCTCACTTTTGTTAAACGAAGCGTACGAATAAGAAGATTTCAAAAATATTTAGTCTGAATTTTATTAGAGTTAATACCTTCCAGTAATGAAAGTGAGGCCTGCCACGCGATTATAAATATTCAGACAGTTTCGCGAGTAAAGTTTTATTAATTAAAACTCGACTGCTTTTTATAGGTGGCTTAGTACAATAGCTTTTAGAAGATAAAGACCGATTAATCATAGTTTAAGTGCTACTGAAGATAGTTGAGCAAAGTGAAGATAAACAAAGTGAGTTATTTTCCCATTCTTACCAAAGTTATTGCAAAACTTCTAAGATAAATGACTCTTTCTGATTCTTTCTTTTTGGGTTTTAGACAAAGCTTGGGCTTTTTGTTGCAGAACTTCCATTTTTTTGGTACATCTTTAGCATAAAAAGTGTAGTTTAGTTGTTTATGGTGCAACTTTGAGCTTCGTATATTACAACTTTATTAACTGCACAAAGTTGTCGAATGTTCTACATTGATTGCTCTATCAGTGACCGCTGGTATCCCACTACAGTTGATTTCTTCTCCGATTTCAGCCTGTCAGTTTTTGTACCAGTCGACTGCTGCTGTTCTTGTCCTCTTCACACTTTTCATTGACCTTTTCGCACCTTTTAGCGACAAATGCAATTAAAAAAAACTTAAACCTTAGACTAAAATCTTGAGATTCTGTCACAGACACGACGTACACGGCTTTTTGTTTTAGCCTTTCCAAGGAAAGTCATTTTTAAAATAAACAAACAGTTTTCTTGTTTTTTTTTTCGCCTAGCCCATGTATTTTCGTCAAAATGCTTGACACTGTATTTTTTTTGAATTCACTGCCTCACCCCTGGCAGAGGAAAGGGAACTGTACAGACGTATACGAGACAAGAAGCTCTCAAATCTGTTTTTGCGTCTTGAAATATGATTTTTGCATTTTGGTAGATCTGTATCGTTTCTTGTGCTGCTTTTGCCGAGAGCTGCACGTTGCATACGTAAGCGTTTTTCTCGATCTGTTCAACCACAGGGGGAAAATGAATGTTGAAGGTAATATTTCATAACAAATGCGAGGAGGGAAGGTGACAAGGGGACTCCAAAAGGTAGTCTCTTGAAGGGATATTCGAGAATGTTGTTGCTTGCATAAACAAGTTTGTGAAGATGTGTAATCTATAGAAACGTTTTGAGCCTCTATCTACCGTACTGAGCTCAATTTCCAAGAGGGCTTTTTCGATGTCAGCTAGCAGTATGGTTTCTGCTTGACGAAAACGAAACATTATACTTGTTAAACCTGGCAAATACATAGGGCCTCTAAATAAGCAGTCTCTTAATAAATGACCTCAAGGAACGCTAGCCCCGGCATCAAAAATCAAAATTTTGTTGTTGCATGGTCTTTTGCAAAACCGGTTGATGTAGGAAATATGACACTATATAGTTTGTTGGAACTTCTGGAGCGAGTTTAATAATGTCGTCTTTAAACTGTTGTTTGATTATCTGCAGATATCGCTGAGCCAGCTGAGATTGTTGTTCATTAGCGTCAAAATTTTGTTGTAATAAACGTAAACGGCTTAAACAAAAACCGTAGTTTTTTGAAAGGTATAGACGATCATCTTTCTACAGTCACCCAACAATGTACCGTCTAACTGGTTGTCTGCTCACAGTTTGAAGAAAGTGGTTCGCAGCTTTTCCGCCACACCTGAGTTTTTCATGTTCCGGTTGGATGCCAGTGGTTTCTAATTTCTTGAACTGTTCGATGTTGTGCATTGCCGGGCAGCTCAAAACGGTATGCGTGACGTTAGAATTGTAATTTGAACATTTTGCGCTGACTGTACCTTAGTCACCTGGCATAGGGAATGCACGTGACTCGATGAGATAGAAACCGCACGGAAAATTCTTCGCCTTTTTAAACTCGCTATTCAGTGGAAGTTATGCCTGACGAGGACAGTTGGTTTAGTATTTTAGAGTGAAACAAATAACTCCTGACATGGATTGTCTCACAAAGTCGCTAGCTCGTGTTTGATTAGTTTTGCGTGTAAAATAGATTGTGCAACCACAGATGACGTAAAGCATTTGACAAGATGCGTAACCTTATCTTTTAGTTTCAGACCAATCTAGACGGCGATACAGTTTTGTTTGCTTTTTGTGCCGGCGATTTCGTTCAGTGTCATGGTAGATGTATGCTGAGGTAGCAGATCAAGTTGGCTTTGCACGTTATTGGATATAACTGAAATCTGACTACCGCTACCGAAGAAGACCCTGAGGTTTTATGAAAAAAAAAATTAGCTTGCTTACAATTTTCTGGCGCAATTCTTCTGCAGCTTTTTACAAAGCATTTTCCTGACATAGTAATTCCAATAACGCTTTGTTTATGAACTGTTACCTACTTCAAAAACTAAAACTATATTCGGTTGTAACTAGTTTTTTCTCAAATTATCGCGTTCGTTGTTAGTAAGCTTATTTTCAGAACAAGTATCCTACTTAACTCTTACTCTGTTTACCTACATGGTATAATATCAGGTTTTTAAAAAACTACATCTTAAGTTTAGCAAAGATTCTCAGTAAATAACATGTCGCTGACGATGGAATTCGTTGAGCAAGCAAGATTATTAAAATTTTTTCGGTTACTGTGGCTAAAATACAGTAAACTTAAAGTCTATGTCATTGTTTTTAATTAACAAGACCTATAAGAAGCAAAAGAGGTTATCAAATCTTGCTAGATAACAATGTACTACCGCAAGCGAGGATTTTTGGTTACAGAAGGAACCGCATACTTGTTGATCACAAATAAACCCAATCAAAAAACCTATTTTTTTCAGCAATAAGCTCAAAACTCTTTCACTGAGCAAGCAGTA
>UXUI01009755.1:0-12616 GCA_900576705.1 Enterobius vermicularis
TATATATATATATGTACATATATATAAATACATATATATGATATATACAGGCGGATTCACTCCTTTTTGCAGGAACGTTATTCGCGGCGAGACCAGGATTACGGTGTACAGCTGGCAAGCAATCGGAAAAATATTGACTTAATTTCGAATTGAAGCGTTTTTAATTGGTTTACTACGGGAGCTTTATGGTTGTTTTGGCGTCATTCCGTCCGCAGATTTCTGGCTACATGCCACTTACTGAATTTTATAGAAGTTTAATTTCCTTGTAGAGTTGCTCGCTGTATGTAGGGCTTTTGAGACATTTATGGCTTGTCCCAAGAATATTTTAAACGTCACAGCTCAACTTGGTTCGCATGTGATAAACCCTTTTGAAAGACGTTACGATCACAGTTTGGCTGAATTCGGTAAACCAGCTGCGCGTTTTAAAATTCCAGAATCTAGTAATAGTTAGTTTCAGATGATTTTGGGGATCATCCCTTCGCGGGTTGTTCATAGTTCACTCATTCGGAACTTCCTTCAAGTTCTTTAACCTCATTATTTGTAAACGAAGTTGAGTAAAGTTGAAAGACGTTTTTTTATACTAAACAATCGAACAAATTTTGACAGTTCCTGCGTGCCGCCAAGACGGGGAAAAGATGTTTATAGACTCGTCACAAAAAAAAAAAAAGAAAAAAACAGCCGTTTAATTTCCTTCACAAGAAGCTATATGGCGGAAGATTTTCATTCCGTAAAAGAAGGGCATGACCAGGGTGAATCAATCCCGGTCAGTCGCGCAGAGTTGGGCAGAGCTCAGGTAAAGGGGGCTCACAGTTTCAAGGTTGTACACTAGATGTAACAGAAATAAAACAGAAAGAATAGCTTTTCTATATCTCTGCTAATAATCGAATTGTCGTGACGTACGTTGAATGTGCGAACGTGTGAGTACCTCAAACTTTGGTAATTAAACCTTTATTATAAAAAAAAAAAACAACATTTAATTTCAAAATTACTAACACATCATATATAGTAATAGGCACAACAAAATAGCAATCACTAATGTGTTAAATCAAAATTAAAGAAAATTAGGCGATAAAAGCTGCAAAAAGGGAAATTAGCTGGTCATCCTCGCGGGATTGTGTATCGGCATACAATGGCTCCTTTCTTTCTGCTGATCTTTTGGAACGATCAGCCTTTATCATTATGCAAATACTTGGTTGTTTACATGCTTGCTCTTCTGGCGACCTTTGCCGAGCGAATTCCATATGGCTTGCTAACTGTAGCTTTTCGCGTTAGCCGCGACACTGGAAGTGAACCACTCAAATCTTTTTCGGTTTATAAAGTTGATACAAAAATGTTGGGGCTTATTAGAGATCAAGCTGAGGTAGCTACTTAGTGCGCACTGTAGTATCTAAAGGTTTTTGAAGGACAAAAACAGGAAGCGGTTGGGGGCACTGCGAGAAAAAAGGCTTTAGGGGTAGCACAAGAATGTTGTTACAACTGAAGCCTATTACTAATGTTAAAACAAGAAATGGGCTTGTAGGACGAAATAACTTCTTGTGAGGTGCTGAAGTGAAGAGTGAACCACCGGAAGAAATTACCATTCAAATACTACCCCACAGAAGCCAAGGAACGAAAGAGGAAAAGCTATACTGGAGAACAAACTGCTTTATACAATGTCTAAATTGTAAGCTTCATTCGAGTAAATTCAAACGTTTTAAATAAAGCATGTAATTCCCCAAGCCTGGCAGTAATCAGGTGAGTAGTCAACGTTCTGCGATTGTTTTGTTTGAACTATTCGCACCAGTGAAAAAATGTATGCATCAGTGATTCCAGCTCTCTGACGGCACGTTTAAAAGGCAAAACCGAAATGACCTAGTACACACTTAGAAGAAAGAGAATTGTCAAGGAGCAATTGAGATATCCGAGAGGAAACTTTCGCGGCGAGAAGTTCCGCTTTCAAGCTGTATGCTGAAACTTTAGAAGTATTTCAGGAACTGAGGAAAGATCTAGGTTGAAAAAAAAATAGCGAAAGAAATAATTCTGATTTCAAGACTCAAAATATTTGTCAATCATTAGCAGAAGTGACAATATTAGAAAGTATGGCACCCAACCTCAATGTTTTTGAATCTGTTCTAGGGCTGAGGAATGTTTCAAACACTAAACAACTGGAAAAAACCTCACTTAACAAAACTGTGGAATAGCTGATACTGTAGGCCATAACGAGGTAGAAGTAACATGCGGGAAATCCAAGAAGTTTTTTTCTCAGGATGAATTCTAAAGCGTAACACCAAGGAAACATCGACTACGCGATGGAAAACACTGGAACTTGTGACAATCCATTACCAGTTTGGAATTGACAAAAAATTCACTTCCCGCCAGTTTTCACGACAAGATGAACGGATGGCGAAATACTACTTCGGTGATAAACTTATTATAGCTCTCGATGGGACCAGGTCTATAAGTGCCATGTCACTACTTTTAAGTCGAAAACGGTCCCGAAGTTTTGAGGGGTTTAATTAAATGTTTTAGAATTAGTGATAAAAGTTTTGAAGAATCACTGTAGTATTTTATTTAAGGAAAAATGACAAAGAATGAGCCAAAGAAACTTAGAACGGACAGAAATGACACTTGAAATCTGCGACAACCAAATCATTCCTGTCACTATGTGTTACCGTATTTTTAATTGCACTTAAGTTACAAAGTCACGATTTTCAGCCCGTGCAAAGTGAGCAGCAGCAACTTTCGAATCATTAAAACGACCCAATTTTCCACATATCCATTGGCCAACGTCATATAAATCATCCAGCTTAATCCCCTAAAAGCGTTATTGCGAAAAAAAGCTTCTGCAAAGCATGTTTTAATGCACTTATCTTTTTAAGCGTATCTCCATACTTTGTTAATCATTAAAAGACGTATTTTGGAACGAAAAAGTAGCTGAATCTGAATTACCGTTTCAAAACCCAGGTCCTGCAGCATGTAAACCAAGTCTTCAGTTGCTACATTTCCGGTAGCATTTTTACTGTAAGGGCAGCCTCCAAGTCCAGCAATGCTGCTATCTGCTGTCCTAATGCCTTTCTGTAAAACTTGTTAATCTAAACTGGAAATATGAATACTCAAGGTGCACTTAGAATAAAAACTATTTTTAGTGAACAAACCTCGATGGCTACCAGAATATTGGCTAGCGCTTGGCCGTAAGTGTTATGGAAATGTACCGCCAACTTAGTTGTTGGCACTCCAGACATAATTAATGTGTCTAGTAATTCTTGAATACTTCTTGGACCTCCAGCACCCGTAGTGTCTCCAAGGCTAACTGAAAGATAGTACTTAAAGGTCACTGAAGAAAAAAACTTGTACAATTTTCTACTTTGTCTAAACCACTGCTCATCAATCCTCTCTGACCTGCTGTTCTCCTCTGGAGAACAAATGTCAAATGTTGTAACTTAAACTCGAGGAACAAAAAAAGAAAAAAAAAAACACTGGCACCGACA
Source organism: Enterobius vermicularis (assembly GCA_900576705.1). Taxonomy (NCBI): domain Eukaryota; kingdom Metazoa; phylum Nematoda; class Chromadorea; order Rhabditida; family Oxyuridae; genus Enterobius; species Enterobius vermicularis. The sequence goes on from UXUI01009755.1 coordinate 3,468, forward strand.
CAAGGTTTCTAACCTATGCGATAGTCGACTTTAATCATCAAAAATGTGCGTCTGCATTAACCAGTGGGTTACCGTCTTCGTCTTCGGAATTGCCTTACGTTTTATAAATATTTAGCACGAGAAAGTAGAGTCAGAGTTGAATCTCCAGAAGTATAATTAGTATAAACGCCTAGACTGTACTACTCTTTAGTTAATTTTGTCTCTTGTGAACTAGTCTATTCTTACGACTTCAGTAGACTATTTTTCATTGTATTTTAGTCAAAATTCTTTAAACTTTTTAAAGCAATTTCAAAATCATCGTGTAAAACTTTGCAAATTTTTAGCCGTCTGCTATAATGCTGTGATGAAACTTTCCCTTAACATTTCACCAAAAAATAATTGGGATTTTTTTGGAATATTAATCAGATTTAGAGGAAGATGAAAGTTTTGAAACGCAATCAGGAACTTATGCTAACGAATAACTTGGATTAAACGTTTTACACTGTAGTCAGCGAATGATTAAGAAACACTTTTCTCTACTATGGCTTTCAAGGCCACTGTACTTTTTTGGGTGTTGTTATTTCTATTTCGCACTGTCAAATCGTAGGGAATCCCTTTCTGCAGCTTCTTCATTACACTAGTCTTTTCCAAACAACTTTTAGCACTAATCAGTTGATATCAAACATTTTCCTCATATGCTTATTCTTGGCTGAATTCAACTCGTACATCAAAAGCGGTGCCGGTGTTTGTTATTTTCGGAATCTGAGACGAAATCTTCCCCAACACTTACATCTCTAGAATCATTTCTTCAGAACTAATAATAGTGACCTTGGATCACTTTTAGGTCTCAGTGTCATATTAGAGTTGAGGGCTGATACACCAATTTGCGAAGAAAATATTATAGTGAAGTATAACCAGGAGAACACTACAATTATTCGTCTATCCGTTTTAGTTACAGAAGTCCCATATTGGGATAACTTAAAAACTACCGCCCGTATAAACATTGTTTTTTTCTCCCTTCAATGCGAAGTTAAAAGAGAGCTCAAAACTTAACTCCGTATTTACATTTCGAAACAATGGTACACAACTGCTGAAATAATTCCACTCCAGAATAATATTACGAGAGCTCAAATATGTTAGCATTCTTAAAGCAACTTTTAACTCATAAAAAGTCACTTACTTTCATAACAACCGGCATCCAAGAGTTTCTCCACTAGTCTTGCAACAATCCCAGGTCTAATTTTTCCCTCGTAGGCACAGTGAACGACACAAGAAACGTAACCTCTAACAGTCATTTTTGCTTCTACGGCTGCCCGGGCTACACTGGACGCTTCTTCTAGGCTTTTTTCCATTGATTTATTGACGTTTTTCCTTCAAAAATCAAATTTCAGTCGGGATCACTTTGATGAAATACTTAAACTACACAAGATCATTCCCCAGTTAAAGGAGTTTCGGATAAATTATTCAGGAATAGCTGAAAAATAAAGACCTTGAAAACGTATCAGAAGCAGCACAAAATACTGCAACGTCCCTTACTAAGCCAGAATTGACCTGGAAATAACTATATAAGTGCTTATTGAAACTTAATGATAATGCACATGTAAGCGTAAATTTATCTATGCTGTAGTAAAAGATTTAAAAACTCAATCTTCCCCTAACTTTTTCAAAGTAAACAAACATCTTTATCAAAAAGGAAAAAACACAGAAAAGTAACTGAAGAAAAAAAACCAAACAACTTACAACTTTCTCTAAACCTTTTTTATTAGGAACAAGTACGGGATATGATATACCAGGTTGTTTTTGGAGTGCAGCAATTAACTGTGCATGATCTGCCATCTAAGTAAAATTCTGTACGAGTAAAATTAAACCAAGAAGCAAAAAAAGCAAGTACTAGCAACCGTAAAATTTCTCTTAGTAGAAAGCTGTTAAAAATTTTTGAAAAATATTTATCACATACCTGAGGTACTTTTTTTGGTGAGACATAACTGGTTACTTCAATCGTCTTTAATCCACAAAATCCAAGCTTTTCAATAAACTTGAGCTTGTCCTCAATTGCCAGGATTTTCTGGAAGGCGGAGACGTGAAATTGATCTTCACAGTTTAACCGCTTATAACCAACAGTTTGGAAATGGTAAAAGATGTACTGACCGATTGAAAAATTTTAAAAAATTTTTAGAAGTTCCTGAAGGAAAACTACGTTACTACGCTTGTCTTTCAGAGATCCATAGATGACTGAATTGAGAAATGAATGTAGTTAACTCGAGCTAATAAGTAATACAAGGAAGAAAAAAATTTAGCAGATGTAAATGGAAATCGTCTATCGGACCTTTTCATTTTGCAGTCCGTCTCGAGGGCCGACCTCAACAACTTTAAAAGCATTATCACCTGATGTCGTACAGCTCTAAAAATGTTCATTTTAAAAAGAGATTTCAAAAGTTCAATTGATGATTTTCAAGAATTGAAGGCATTACTTTTCTCAGCTGTAAAAGCGTATTGTACTTAGAATTAAATAAACGTTTAAACATCTCTTAACACTTTTCAAGCAAGTCGGCATTCAAAACTACCGCCCGCTAACGACTACAGAACATAACACTCACAGAAAATTAAACTACAAGCGTCATATGGTCAGTTTTCCGAACTTTAAAGAAAGCCATTACGCCATTTCATCTCACATTTTTTGGAAAGATCCTCTTACTGACTTGCAGCAATGGAGAGTTATGTAAGAGAGCGAAAGTGGCAGCCAGAACAACACTGACTTCCCCGGACCAACCACTAAAAATACAAGAACCGAAAATCCTTTATGTTGGCATCACCATCGGAATTCTTTGTTTCAATCTGATTTCTGATCAGAAATAAACATTATAATTGCTTAAATGAATCTCTTGCAAAACACACCACAACAATTCAGCAACCCTGTTCATATACATATGAAGATCTCACATACAGCAGCTCATTTTTCAATCTGATATGTCAGAATTCTAATATACTTTGCTGATTAACAGTTCAATCCCCAATTCAGTGTCTGAAAAACGAATTCTCCAATAACCCATATCTTATCAAAGTTCAGAAATTTCCCTTTTTCTTGTGCACTCAAGGCCACTTTCAAGTTTTGTGACTTTGTTGCGAATCAGAGAATTAGCTAGTTTGAATTTAAAGAGAAGCGTGTTTATTAGAAATTTGAAATTAAAAAACTTTTACACGCTACGTATCTGAAGCAAAAATAAAAAAAATCAAATATCAAAGAAGCCGCCCACCTCAATTTTGCTCTGAAAAAGCAACTTTTTGTGTAAGCTGTTGTTCCGCAAAAATTTCAAAGCGCGCAAATCTTAATTTCTGAAGTCACAACCACCTAAATTAATTGAAAGAGACACTTCATTATATTTTAGTAAAAGCTCGTATCAAACTAATTTTTCGCGGTTTAGGCACAGTTTTACAGCTCTATTACAAAATCAATCCAAGCGCGAAATCTCACTAAAATACATGAGCCGTTTCAATATCGAACCGTATGGCTTTTCCCCACAGTATGTCAGATTTTTTTTTAAAACTTTTTAGTTTTACCTCAGACTCCTGGTTTACATAATTGTTACCGCATTTGAAAAGAAACCTGAAAAAGTGTCCCAAGCACCAGAAAATGTGTCAAAGCATGGTCTACTTCAAATGAATTCAACCTGCTCGTTTTTCATAAAACTATTTCTACGGTCATTTAAAGCACCTTTATGAACTTTTAACTTTTCTACATAAACAGCAAAATTATAGCAGAATCCCAACCTTAAAACAGGATAGGGGGCTAATGCAATTAAAAATGCTCACTCCCAAACTAATTTTTCTGGTCGTCAACGATTAAAAAAAAAATGAAGCAACACTTACGATCAAATCAAGCGGTTTTCCCGTAACCTTGGGAGTTCAATTCTTTTTTCACATGGGCTAGCAGACAAACCTCTTTGATCTTGTAAGTCTCAGGCAAAATTCTATCATTTAGAAACGCTTAAAAGAAAGCTGAGAGAGATAATTCAACAAGGGCACTAAATTTCTGTAGAACTCAGTAGTTGTTAGGTAGTCACAAAAGTGATGAGCAGAATGACGTTAGAGCAGTCCCAGAACTTCCAGAATAAGTCAGTTAAAAACACGCTAGTTTAGACTTATACCAGCATTTTTCTCGACAATCAGCGAAAGGCATTACCATCTTTCCTCTGATATACATGAAGAAAGACTAGAATTGGGTTGCCTACCCCAGTAATGTACTTTCACGTTTCCGCCTATATTTCAGTGGAAAAAGAGGGCTACCTTTGTACCAGAAGTATGTAAAATAATAAAAACCCTTTTCTTGCTTCATTTGTTTTTTCTTTTTTAAATTATTCCTTTATTCTTATTATTCATTGTTTTCGATTCGACAGAGGATTGTGTTTCTTGGGTTCCACAGTTAAAGCTGTATTTTTCTCATCGAGTTGTCGAAATACTTTGTTTTTTTTTAAACTTTTAAAAAATTCTTCCTTAATTAGATTTTGAAAAAAAAAAAAAGAACAATAGATATTTTTCGGAAATGAGCAAAGTTATGACAGTAGGCAGATTCAAGATATGCGTTAATAATGGAGACGCTGTCACATTTCTGCCAAAATCTCAACGGAAAAAGAGTCAAAAAGCAAAACATTTGCAAAACAAACAGGTAAAACATTGATAAACGGCATGCTATTAATAAACATCATTTGAACATGTAATAAAAAAGTTAAAATGTATCCCTGCCAAATCAGTGGTGACTTTTGGTTTATGGCTTCTACGATATTAACTTAGGTAAAAGTTTAATACAGAGTTGGAAAACCAACTTTCTCCGGGTCCCTTGAATACGAATGATAAACATGGGACCTGTGCGAACTGGAACCGAAGAGGAATACTAATCCCCTTTGGCTGGGCCACGAGTAAGCTTATTTGTGGTGCTAAAAATGAATCAGATTTTTGGCGGAACTGTAACTAAATAGACGGGAAATTGAAAACGCTGAAAAGTAGTTTTACCATTAAAACACTTTTTGCGTCATGCCATTTAAAAGTTATGACCGGATTAGAATTAGAAAAGGAATTTTTGCTTCCACAGATGCTGGCGATGTGGCCTTTCTCGTGACACGTGAAACTTTGCATTACGGAAATAGAAATTTTTACCTGCATTTTCTGTCCCACAACTTAAATAGCATCCAAGGTCAACCCTGGTTGTAAAAATTGACTGGCATCTGGAGAATTCCGACATATTAAAATAGTGCTTATCAGTCGACAGGAACTTCCAGCAACTTGTTATCAAATCTTGAGCTCCAGAAACTTTACTTGAACTTGCACATTGTTTAACCGTATAATAAAAACGAAAAATAACGTTGACTTATAAAGCTCTCTTGGTAAACATAATAGTTACCCCTTTTTTAACTATATTTGCAAATTTAAGAAAAGACTGACTAGGTCGTTCAGTGTGAATAATCGGGTATTACTGAGAGAAAAGGAGGGTTTTTGCGCTTCATATTTTCCTCATTATTGACTAACTTTTCTTGCCAGAGCTTTTGGCATTTTGGTCAAAAAACCGACAAGGGATAGTAAGCATTCAACGGTAGCGAATTTAAAAGGAATACAGGCTACTTGCCTGTTAGACTTTTGAAAAGCTAAGGAAAGCCTGAGACCTTGACAGCTTGAAGAGAATATCACTGCTGATAGCGTCAGGAGATTCTGCGAGGCAAGCAGTTAAAGCGTCGACGCAGCATCAGTAGAATAAGTCAGCGCGGAAAGGAAGAATAATTCTGAATCACCAGTTGTTACGTATTTTTGACTAAGAGCCCGCATTTGAGTTTAATGAGCCTACGTAGCTAGGGATCTCTGCCCTAACAGTTAAGAAATACTTAGAAAGAAGTAAAGAAATAAATCTTTGACTAGAAGTCAAATAAGAAAAACACAAATTCAACAGTAATGCAAAAAAAGCGTAAACGTTTATCCATTGGAAACAAAAGGAAATACAAGCTGAGGTAACTCAAAACTAACTTGGTCCAAAAAGATATAGAAATGAACTGATGGGAATGCGCTGTAAAAACAGGAACGTACAAAGTGATAAAGCTTCTGGTGGACGGCGCGCATAGAAACATTTCAGAGCAATTCCAAACAGAGAGGGACTTAAGACAGATCAATTGAATTCAAATAATTGACACCTAACATTGACCTTATCTATTTTTTTTGACATTTTTTCTGTTATTTTAAGGTAAGGGGTCACTTTGCTGATTTAGCGACGCCTGGGGAAAAAAGCTCGTTTTGATTAGTGAATTCCAGTTACAAGAATAGAAGATACTTCTGACTTTAGCGCTTCTTCTTCCCAGGAAAAATGCTGAAATCAGAGATACTTGGTCGTTTTGAAAAAAATTTTAAGAGTGAAGAGCAGAAATGGCTTTTTAATAACCAGAGGAGAAGTTCTCCATTATCGTCATAAATAAGTAGATGACTATTCAGGTTTTACTTCTCAAGAGCTAGTTCCTGTGCAAAGTTCAGGATGAATTTTTAATCATTTTACATATGGGCAGATATGTGTGGCACTCCTTCGTCACTGAGAGACCACCAGAAACGATGCTTGCTGTCGTTGCTCAAGTTTACAGATTTCCCAAGTCAGTGAAACCGAAAATTTGTGCTCTCATTCCATCAAAGCTAAAGAAAATCTTAGCTAAACAATATTTCACATCAACCGTTTTGTCAAGAAAAAACTGTATATAGCATTCGATTTCAAATTAAGAGCACTTCAGTGCTAGTTTGCACGATGCTAATTTTCAAATATCTTTAGAGATATATATTTTTTAAAAGACATTCTCTTGCCTTTGCTTTTGTTGCATCTATCCATCTAACTCTTAAAATTAAAATTTTTAGCAGTTTTCGGAATCAGAAGAAAAGAAAATACAAGGAAATTAAAAAGTCAAAAATAGTCGGCTTTCACTGAGGTTCAGCTACGTTTCTAAATACAGAAAGGCAGTCATGTTGGCAGAAATGAGACAACTTTTTGAACTTTTAGAAAACATAAAATTTTTTTTAATCCCACTTCTGACTCTGCTAAAAATTTAAGAAGATTTGAGATAAAAAGTTAAAAACTGTGCCAATTGGCATGTAGCACGTATAAGCAGTTGAAGAGGTTTATAAAGCGGTAGAAGCAGACATTTCTAGTACAGAAATTCACTTATTGGCACTTTTCAAATTCTGTATTCACAATTTAAACACTGTAATTAAACATATATTTCTGGGGTATGGAAAGTGGTCAAGAAATGTGAGAATTGCGATTGAAGGAACCACGCAGGGATGAATTTAAATGCTTTCTTGATTTATAGAATCACATTTGCAAAACTGCTGCTCCAACTATTACACCACCTGCTAGAGGGATATCGGCAGTATGAAGTGGCAAGAGAATTACAGCCATATTTTAGCATTAGACCGTTAAAAAAAAACAACAATGACTGATGAGACAAGTCTGGAACTATCACAGTTGAAGGTCGAGAACTCTGAATAAAAAAAATAATTATCACAGTTGAAGGTCGAGAACTCTGAATAAAAACAATAATCATTCAAAAAAGGTATTTTTGAAAGTCAGTACACTCAACTGCAACAGATCCGTGGCGTTGCAGCCGAAAAAGTTTTATTCTTGTAATTTCATAGCAGAACTAATCTAAAAATTCCAGGGGTACAGTTTGACATTTGAAGTATCTTCGTTTATCCTGCTTTAAAATGCAAATATGAGCATTTAGATTTTACTGTCCTAGATACTGGCTTTTTTCACAGGGAACAGCAAGAATGTTTGATAATTGTCAACGGGCAAGTTAATCTCGATTTTTACATGCGTATGTCTAGTTTTATATGCTCGTTTTGAAAAACTCTTCAAGTTTTTGTCTGATTATTTTCTCATCATTTTTCAACCTGAGCTTGCAGATCAACTTTTGATGACAGTTCGCTATTCCTTTTCTCACCATTAAGTTTTACCGATAACCGCCTGTTCCAGTAATAGTGAAAGACTTCCCGTTTTCCCTTTACAATTTGACTGACGTGCACATTATACACTTTGTACATAAAAATTTTTAATTGTACCTTTTATTTTAAATGACCGTAAGTTCATTCAAAGTCTCATTTTTTAATTACAGAAAACATCAGAAAAACCAATACATGACTGCTAACGTAGAAACGTCTTTGGCATTTGCACTGGTGTAAATTGGAAGATTCTGTGAAAGGAAGATCTTGGGAATGACTTGAATAAAACAGAACGATAGATCGAGCCAGTTGCTTTTATCCAGTAGAGAAGTTGCATTTTATATTTCTAGAAAAAAAGTAACCAAGCATATGGGACTCGAACAGCAGTAAGGAAAGCAGGAAGAAGGGAAATAGATGTTCTTCTGAATTATGACAAGCAGTTTTTCTGCCATTTGGTAAACCCAGATAGCCAAACAGTTTTTAAACACTGTCCTGCCGAGTAATTTGTTTCAATAATAGTGGCCCAAGCGTTTGAAAAGGTTGGAAAACAAGTTGGACGTAACAATGTTGATCAGTAATATTGTAGCAAAAGAAATTTGGTTATCAGCAACTTCCAAAAATGTGAACGAAATTTCCGAAGATGTCAAAAATATTCCAAATTGCAAATTTCTCTTTGAAAGAAGTCTAATTCAAGATAAAAGTTTCCAAATGATGATGACTTTTACCAAGCTTAATTAAGAAATTTTACTGTTTCAAACTTTGTATAAGGAAATCTTTGATTAATTTATTTTTTAACCTGATTTGCTTATATTCACAACAATTTTTTGCACAAATTATTCTTGCGAAACTCTGAACAATTAATGTTTGCTTAAACAAACAGAAAGAAGAAACAAGAAAAATTTATAACAGGCTTAAATTAAACGATGGTTTTTTCTTTAAGCAATGCAAACTGTTTGTCTCTTCCGTTTCGGTTTTCCTCAAACAAAACTGTACTTCTATAGCTGAGGTGCAAAACTTTACTACTACGTTTTTTTTTGGCTAGACTTATGAGAATTAATAAATGTTATAAATATCGTTCTGACAGTCTCACCTATAAAAAGAAACTTTTTTTAGTTTGTTCATTTTTTGTAAAATTTAACCATTTTTCAGTTCTCTTTACAACTACCTTTACAAAAAATTTTTGATTAAATTAGTTCTGCTTCGGAAAGATA
>UXUI01009769.1:3572-15658 GCA_900576705.1 Enterobius vermicularis
AATGTAATTTATTGCATTTTTTGACGGCGGGAATTGCAGTTAACTAAATTTATCAATTCTTTTGCTTTGTTTTTTCGGAGTGGATCTTTATCAGTGACAGCGATCTGTGAAAGGTTTTGGTACACGAAATGACTAAAGAGTAATTTCAATCAACTAACCGGTTGATATTTTGCCCAGCTGAAGAATTTGGTTGTACTGCGTACGGATAACACAGGTTTAAAAAGCAATCGTATAGTTTTCAAACTGCCTAAGCAATAAAAACTTTTATTGCTTTCTATCTGTACTGAGCAGGTGCTTGACCTCTCACCGGTTTTGGCTTAATTCTACCGTGACAGTTGTTTCTACTAGTCAACTGTTTCATTATCTGCTGCGCATAACTTAATTATTTTATTTGTCAAATAACACACTACGGCTAAGTTGGAACAGTTGATAAAGTTGCAAAAAATTAAACAATTATTACAATTTTTTAACTTAAAATTGCGATTAAATTTGGGGTTTTAGATGTCTCACAAATTGTTCCTTTGCATTGAACGAGCTCAGGAACCTGTTTGTTAGGTGTTGACAGTTACTGTAGTGTTGGCATCGAGCTGATACTCGACTTGTCTAATTGACAAAAACTGTTAGAGTATGGTCTTTTGAACGGTTGATCAAGCAGACTTTGCAAAATTTTGATTGTAGCAGGTTATTATAAGTAAGAGGTAACTTGTTTTAGTTGTTTGCTTGTATGGTACGTGTGTAGAGTTTCATAGTTGGCCTGATATAATGGCACTCAAGTTTTTCGCTTTTAGATTTAAGTGATTGATGACAGCATAAAATATGCAAAATTAATAGATAGAGATGTACAGAGAGAATTTATGAAAAAATTTTGGTGGAAGAACTATAGACATATATCGAATACAGCGTCTGTTGATTTACAATGATAAGTGACTAATGCAGCTGTCAGATTTTTAGTTTACTGATAAATTTTCAAATTACCCTTTATTAGCTTACGGGTTTTTGGTGCTTACTTGAACTTTTGAGAAGATTAACGGTATCATAAATTTAAACGATACTGTCAACTGACGTTAGAAACTTTTTATAGTGTATTTAAATGTATCAATTTCGTCTCCTCTAAAGTGGGGTTTAGCCTTTGCGTACAGTATCCTGTTGGGCAGTTTAAACTTATATTTTGATGTGAAAGTAAAAAAGTATAATCGTTTTAGATTTGGCAGAAGGCTACAGAAGAACATAAGACACTGATTACAGTGCAAAAATTTTGTCGCTTTTTTGTTTTATGTTTATGAGGTTGAAAGTATAGTGAGTTGAAATTTGTGCTTTTTTGAGAAGGATTCATTTTATAACTTTAATGGTGGGCAATTTTTTCGTGGCTTTGCAGAGAAAAATTTTCGGTAATTTCTTTTCAACTTTTGACATGTCCTCCTCATTTCGTCTACTGCAACTATAGAATTTTTGTTGAAGGTCACCATATTTTATGTTTTAATTGCTGGAATCAAATAATTCTTAGGTAAAATTCACATTAAATAATTTACAGCAAAAAAAAAAAGAAGGAAAAAAGTGTTTTTGAAAAATTTTTTTTATTTTAAATGAGGTTTGCTGTACCATATTGAAAATGAAGTTTAAAACGGAGTCGTCACATTATTGGTAACGACTATCAACTACAATTTAAAGACTGTTTCCTAAATTGTATCAGGGATGTAATTTTCTTTCCAAAACGAATACTTTTTTGCTAAGTGTAGAAATTGACCTTTCAGATAAACAAAAATACTGTTTTTCATTTACATAGGTTGGGTGGTTTGAGAATCTTATGATTTTAAAATTTTATCAGTATTTTATTTTACTATTTATTGGATTGTTAATACTCTTCAAAAAAACGGGAAAGCCTCCTTATTGTCTAGCATATGTGTATTTGCATCTGTTGTGTAATGACTGGAAAAGTTTATGTGAAACCTGTTGCTAAGAAGGTGCTTTGGAGGATTATTTGTGAAACTGAGGGTCAATTGTTTAGCGAGTAAAAAAAGAAAATTTTAACTACAAAGGCATTTAAACATTACTCTTGTGAAGTGAAGTTTTAACTGAATTTAATCTATAATGGTTTTTAAAAATCGGAAGTTTTATGATGACTGCATATTAATGATCATTCAGGCTCCAACACTTCGAGCATGTGACACCACTAAAGTGGACCATACGATGTCTAATCATATTGTGGTAATGTTTTATAATGAGGATCATACGTATTTGGCTGGATGTGTATCACTCGACAACCAGGTCGATTTTTGTTTCTCCTTGATTGCAAAGCTTTTTTTTCAAAAAATTGTTGCTTGTTATTTTAAAAGCAAAAAAAAAAATTTCTGTATGTGAGAAGCAAAAAGTACAATTTTGATCAATTCAGTAAGCAATTTTAAAGTCTATGCATTTGTTTTGTTTTTTTTTTTTTATTGAAATATTTTCCCACTTTTCTAAAGTACAGAAGCTTAAAGACTAATCCATGAACTGTAGATGGAATTACTTTTTGCACTGCTAAAGTAATAGGTTTTTGTCTGCGTCCACATTATTGCCACTGGTTTAGTTAAGCCTTCCAAGAGTGGAATTTTAGATCGAGTAGAACAAAATGGACCAAGTAAAAAAATTCAGTTAGGTATTATGCAAAAAGTGGATAGATTATGACCATATCACTCGGAATTTTATTCTATGCTTTCGTTTGCCACTACTTTTAGTAACATAAGTGTTAAGTCACTGCTTTACATTACTTTTTTTGAGTAGTATCAATACAAAGACAATTTATTTCTTGTAAAGGGCTTGTCGTTTGAAAGTTTTTTTTAGATGTTTTAAATTTGACTGCATGATCACTATTTTGAGTTTTGTTGCAGACTTTAATGAATTCAGTTGCATCTGTTGAATATTATTAGAAAGACAAACAAAAGTTTTTGTTATCATGGAAGATAATGCTTTTTTTTTTTTCAGGTAAATTTTGCTCAAACGTCTAATGCTCTTGCACTGGTGGTGGGACCAGAAGGGCGAGTTGCAGCGCAACTTAACAAGGTCAATTTATTGGTTCTCAGACGTTTCTTTGATTTTTATTTTGATTTTCCTTAACTTTCAGCAAACTACATATAACTTCTAGAAGTAAAGTAATTGTAAACGTTGGAGATATTAGTTTTTTGAACAAACCGCTTTTTTAGTCACGTCGTGGAAAAATTCCAGTCATTATGTTGAATGACAATCAAACCAATTTATTAAAGTCCAATTTGATTGAAGCAACCCGACAAGGTTCTGTTGCTCGCTTTCAAATCCGTCATTCTTCTTCTAACACGACCAAGTCGTCGAACACTCTTCGTTTACAAGTAAACTTCTGTTTTGATTCTTTTGCTTACTTACACCCCAAATTGTTGCTTTCTGCATGTTGTGAGGTTTTAAGTAGCTTTTGCATAAACAGGCGCATTTATCTAAGGAAAGCCTAAAACAGGACCTTATCAATAAATTCAATAATTTTTAAATACTGGTTAAGGTTTTCAAAAGAGCGTTGTATTACTTTTTCTGGTAGCAGTTTATAAGTTGAGGATTATCGGCGTTTTACGAGCCCTTCCTAACCAAAGTTTTTGCACAGTTTTAGTCTTGAAAAAACTACTGTATTGTCTGCGCATGCCAACGGAAGTGATTTTCACTTGGGCAGCTTTCAGTTTATTTATTTTTTGATTTTCAGATTAATGTTAAATAGATTACTGTTCCAATTTTGCAGGTTTTGAGGCCAACGGTTGTGAATATTGGTTTATTCGTATTTCTGATACTGTTGGTATTTTTTATTGGAGGATTAGTTTTTATTAAAATAAAATGGCGATCTGAATCGGTCCATGACGGCCACCTGCGGACACTAGCTAAGTTCGTGTTTTTGTTGCTATCATTTTCTTTTGAAAATCAGTTTTTTTTATTAATCGACATTTTTCAGATCTGCACTTGAAAGGATGGAAATCAGAAAATTTGTGAAGGGTAGCGGAGGTCGAAAATCATGCGGTAGTTGTGGTAGAAAGAACAAAATTTTTTGTTTTGTTGGTCAAAGCCGGAAGTTTTCTGTGCTAGGATCGCTGTATTCTATTCCACGAAGTTCTGGAAGTCAGGTAACTACACAGCTTCTACTGTCCTCAGTTGAGCCAGGTTTATCAAAGAGATAACGTTTGGTTGCTTCAGGAGCGCTGCAGTATTTGTTTAGAGGACTACGAAGATGGTCAAGAGTTAAGAGTTCTTTTTTGTGGTCACGAGTTTCACTCTAAGTGTGTTGATCCTTGGCTCTTGAGTAATCGGTAGGTTCCATATTTTCTTAGCTTACTCTTCTAAAAAGCTGGTTTTGTATGATTTAGGTTAACTAAATTTGTTTTTTTAGCTGAAGTTTTAAAAAACTTCATGGTGACTTGATTTTGCCAGTAAATGCCTGTTGGTAAATTTTTACATTTTTTAAGCCGGTGTCCTCTTTGCCAATACGATGTGGTTTACAAGCAGTACCCAAAAACCGAAAAAACTCGCTCACCAAAACTGAATAGGATTGTAAGGTTAGTTGGTCTAAATCTATCATTCATTTTGTCAGGGAGTCACTTATTCTTATAAAAGTAACTTCCTATCAACTATGTAAATCACATTTACCTTATGTTATTTACAGCGCATCTTCTGGAGACTTCAGTCAACAAGAAGTGCCGTTGCTACCTCTCCGAAATAATGCTTCACATGCTTCTTCCGTTCTTTCAACAAATGTTTCTTATATGCAAATAGCTCATGAAACAAATCTGCGAGAAAATCGAAAGTCACAGCCGTATCAGCGGGTAACGCCAAACGAGGTAGTGTTTGTTGGAAGGGATTGCAAGCGTTGTTTATGGATTGAGCTATGATAAAAGCATTTTTTAGGTTTCTAACAGCCACTACGCAGCTTTATCGCTGGGAACTTCATGCCCGCGTATGTTTTACGATGATTACATTCATCGACGCAAACGAGATACACTTTCACGTTTATCTCGGCGAAATAACCTTCAATTAAAATCGCGATCATCTCGTGCTCAGCACAGAAGACGTTATCATAAACCGCGGGCGATTAGGCCAGTGGCAACTCAGTTAATCCGTGAGGATCCCATGGAACCGTTAGAAACTGTGTCGGGGTACCCAATTGCAATGCTACAATACTTATTTTTGGAATGATTTCGCAGCGTAACCGTTTGATTTTGCATTTGCAGTTACTCGTCCGATGTTTCTTCGTATCCGGACCTGGAAAGACAAACAGCAGTTGACGAGTTGTCACTTCTGTTTTTTTCATTATCTGTACCTCAAACGAACAGTAGCACTAAAGAAGGTATTTCATACAGTAATTCAATCGCAGATGCGCAACAGCGTAAAAAATTTTCAGTTGTCCCACCTCAAAATACGATCTCATCAACAAATAATTTATGTCAGCGAAATACATCTTCTAATCAACCACAAAGTAGTTGTATGAAAGTATAATATTTTAGATTTGTATTTTTTAATTTTACACATTTTTTTACTAAAGTATTATTTGCTCATTCCTTTCTCCCCGTTCGTTGGCTCCTTCCCTTGTGCGGTGAAAAGTCCTTTACAGAATCTTAGTGTAAACATGTTTAGAAGGTAATATGAAGGGTATGTGTATATCTTGCCAAAGTATGATGTGTCAAAATGTTCTCCTACTGATGCCTGATGGTGTAATTAATGTAAATGGCGAAATAAAAAGAAAGAAAATTTGATCTGTGTTTTAACAAATAGCTGCATTCCTTCTTAACACTTAGTCAGTGCAGGAAGACTTTCTTATCGGTTAAACCGATTATTCGCTCATTTCGTTGTAAAAAAGGTGAATATGCTCCTGAAACTGAAACACCCTCGTAACATATGTGGTCTGTTCAGTGTCCAGCGTATAAGGAAACTTGATTGGTCGTTGCTATTTTGGATGTATGTACACACAGAAGAAGTTGTATAAGTACTGCATACTGTTGATGTTGCTGCTGTTCTGGAGTGGCAAATAAATTTTTTTATTCATATGAAAGTAAAAGTACAAGTATTTAGAAAGCCCTTTGTTATTGGGATGAATGAAAGAGCTGCATGTTGAGATTGAGGTTGCAGCAAATTTTTCAGGTTTCCGGATTAATAAAGGCGGTGTTTGAAATGCAGTAAATACTTGCATTTACTACAGCTTTCACTGCTACTTCACGTGCTTAAGGGTTTTCAGTTGTCCGGCGCTCTAGCGTTACTGGTATTTTCTAAAACCCACTGGTCAAAGCAGCGACTTTTTACAGTTTTTACATTGTGGCGGAGCCAAAAAAAAGCCGATATTGTCTTTGACCTTAACTGTAAGACAGTTTATTGCAGTAAATGTCTGATAAATAAAGTTCTATGAGAAAGTATGATGGAACTCAATCCTAAGTAAACGAGGGCTTTTGCGGGTTGTAACTGTGATTTACGGAACGAAGACGGTTATTTGCACTTTAACAAAAGAAGAAATGGAAAAAGCGTATCTTAGCTAGGGCTGACTTCAAAACCAAAAAAATATTAAGATTGTTTCTAGTCATGTGGTGAGGAATGAGCCTCATCCTGTTAAATAAACAATTAAATAAACTTGAATTATACTGTCACTGAATGCATAGTTAACAAGAAGCATAATCTTAACAATGCAGCTTGAACCGGTTTGAACTTTCAGTCTATGTTTCTCCAGCTCACAGTTTTCTGACGCTGTTTTTACAACATTTATTTGTTCTTTTTTAAGTGTATAGCAACCTTTTTCTGGTTCTTTTGTTGTCATCATTCTTTTTCAACTCGACTTGATTTTTATTGTATAATTCTGATGTGAAACCTGAAAAGAAAGATAGATTAAGATAGTGTATTTAGAGTTTGGTTGCAAGCAGCTCTGGAGTTGAGCGTTTCTCAGAGTGTTAAGCTTTGTAAATTCCTTTGCAGCTATCATAAGCTACTGGCGGAGCAACGAAATTCAGTCAGTTGCTAATGCTGGCAGCTAATTTAGCAACTACTTTTCAGTCATTTGTTTCAATCTGCTATCGTATATTTACAAGAACCAGGGTTTTCCAATTTCCGTAGATCTGTCTCACTTATATTCGCCTTTGGACTTGAATTGTATAATGTATTTTTTTCACTTTCTGCCACTCAAGCAACACTATCATTTTTAGAAAATATTCAGTGTGGTTTTTTCTACTTAAGATTTGGATCTTTACTACTTTTCCCAGCCAACTTTTTAGTTACTTTTTAGGAATCTTTAGTGAAACTACTGCTGAATCTCTGACATTATTTTTTCTGCAAATATTGGGAAAACGACTTCTAGTGACTATAGAAATCATGTTCTTGATGCATACTGTTAGTTAGAGAAGGATAGAAATAACAATGAATTCTTAGTTTACCTTATCATAACTAGTTGGCAAAAATCTACAGTCGTTCTTTTGTTCCATTATTTTCGACATGGTTTTTTGCCAACCTCAAGTTTTACAAGTTCATAACACTTGTAAAATTTGGTTCGTCATGGTGAAACGATGCACTATTTCTCCTCCTATTTCTCTCGACATTTTTCTCTTCCCCCCTCTGCTGATTTTAAAATAATGGATTTTGGTGCAGTGTAAAGTTCTCTGTCTTATCGTTGCTCACCGGGCAAAAAAGTTCATCACCAGGCCGAAATGTATCAGAAATGGGATAACGAGGAAATTGATTTTACGCAGCTGAAACAACGTGTCATAATACCAAATCTACCTGACCTGGTCCTTTGTCAAATTTTTGAAACCTTTTCCTATAGGGAATTGGTACGACTAGAAGTGATCTGCAAAAGATGGCGTTCTATTATAGCGCGAATACTCAAAAAAGAAATTCGTGAACTTAATGTTGAACAGGTTAGCTTTTATTTTCTGTTTGGATGTAGCTTTATTTTTTGCTTCACAAATCGGTTTTGCACTGAAAATTAATGGTATTAGGCAAGTAAATGCAGTAAAATTTTTTTTTTTTTACTTTTTCTTTCCTTCTTTTTTTTGAAGGTGAATATATTGCTTGCTGCTATATGGCAAAAATCTCAATCAAAACTTTTGTCAAAAATAATTAGAAGTAACATTAAACAGGAGAAGATTAGTGACTGTATTCAAAATCTGTAAATTATTTTTAGTCTGTTACGTACAACACAGTATCGGCTCACCAGCAGAAACCCTTTAAACGACTTTCAATATGTTGTAATTTTGAAGCTTATGACTTCTTAACAGGAATTTTGAAAAGATCGAGGTTGTCAATCAACAAACTGAGCTGTGATGTGAAGTTTTTGACAAATATTGATCAGGTAAACTCAAGAAGCTAAATTATTGCCTTTTTTCTCGCCTACTTAAAGTAGTTTTTGTGTTTTTTCTAGTGCTTCCTCTGAAGCACGACTTTTGAGCTGAAGCATCAAAAAATATATCATATGATCTAGTTCGGTATTCATTTCCACGGCACTATTTAGCTTTTGTAAGTTATGCGTTAGTCATATTAAAGATGAAGTTATAAAGCATTTCTCTGGTTTTTTTTATCTACTAGTCTAGCTAACTCTTATTTTTTTGCTTTCGGAAAATGATGAGGTTTTATTTTTTGACAAACTGGTTTTTTCTCTTTTTTTTCCTTTTTTTTTTAAGTACTATCTTTGCTGTTTTTGATAGGAATCATAGCGAAGACATACAGGATAAAGGTGATGGATAGAATATTTCCACAACGGTTCCTAATTCGTTAATTTTAAGCTTCCATTAAACCGTGAAGCAAGCCGTCGTTACTGGAGTAATGTGGAAGACCTATGGCTCATATTGGCCCGGTTGGACAATCAAACAACGCAAAAATTCCTTGACATTGAAAAAGAATTGTTTTTAGTAGGTATATTGAATAAGCAACATTGGTGGAGGAATTTTTTTAGTGCTGAATTGCTGTGGAACTGCAAACATTTGACCAGTTTTTGTGCTTTAAACTTCTGCGAATAAGTGTTGAGTTACACTTTTCTTTACTGTGTTCTACTTTAAAGACATCCTTTAAAAAGGCCTTGTCTTTCTGTGATTTTAACTCTTTTGCAGTTCTGCAGCAAAATCACTGAAGTCATTTGAGAAATGTGTAGTAGCGCACTTTAAAGTTTTCTTGGTTAGGATGAACACTTTGCTGTAAGTGGCCCTAATCTTGCGTAATAATTGAAAAAGTATGTTCTTTGCAGAATTTGTCTCAGATGACGGCACAGATTCATGAAGGTTTTCAGCAAGCAGGAAATGTGGCAAAAATAATATCAGCAATTGTTTCACGTTTTCCGAGCATACAGATTAGTATGGAAATTCACGCAAAATCAAGTAACGAGGTAGTTTTCAAAGACAGCTTATGACAAGTATATTTCAGGGAGAAAAGGTTTTATTTTTTCGAGAAAACTCAGCATGTAATTGCAGGTTTTTGCTCAACTTTTGGCTCTGTCACCAATGGAATTAAAAAGCCTGAAAATAATTTGTTTGGACTATGATTTGGCAGTACTCTCCTTAACATATTTTAGCAGGATTTTACAACAGCGCGGAATAACTATGCACAGACTGACTTTAAGGTTAGCATAGACATTTATTTTGTTGCACTTAATAAGCTAAAACACAATTGTTAGTTTATTTACCGAAACAGTAAATAATGCATACTCTTTCTGGCAAACATACAGCAAGCTCTCAAGATGATTTTTTTTTAAATTAAAGGCAGTTCTAATGGCTGCCAACAATGTTCAGGGATTGGACTATTCGATGTGAGCCTAGTCAAGTGATAACTCACTCACCGCTGGAAACTCTTCGTCTAAGTTCATGTGCAGTTGAAAATGTTGATAATTTTGTGTCTGCTGTTCGCGAAACATTTACTGCACAAAAGAACAGTAACAGCCATGTCTCTAGAAAACAAAATCGGCCGTTGGAGTTGAAAGGATCGGTATTAAGTACGAAGGAAAATATTTCTTTCAGTAATCATTTGATAAAGAACCAGCCTAGAAATGGAGGCTTTGGTAGGTGGTTATTTTTTTTTCATCTGCGAGCGACTTTGACGGAATTTTTTAGATAAAACAGCATTCCTTTTTTAGCAGACAGATGCTTCAGAGAATTGGAGTACGGTACAAACAAGCCATTTATAGAGAAGCTCGAAGTTGCCGGGCAGTGCACATTTCATGGTCTTGGCTTCCTGAATGATAAGGCTCATACTGAGTTTCAATTTCGGATAAACAGTGTGGCTCCATCACTAGTAATTGATTCGTCACGTATCTATTATTATGAATAAAAAAATACCTTTTTTAAAAAAATTTTTTTTTATTGTTTATAATAATAAGAGTTAAAGAAGAACTTTTTTTAGTATGAAGCAGAGAGGCATTTAAGACAGTTACTTATTTTATGCTTGTAAACGTTATTCGCTGCTTTCTTCTTTAACTTATACCTGAAGTCAGTCACTTAGCCAAGTGCTGTTGATTATTGTGTACATACCTGAATAAACTGTTTTAATGTTTTTGTGATATTTTTATGGAAGCAAAGAAGACCTAAAGCAAACAAGAAGGTAAAATGCATCAAATGTTGGACTAGAATGATTAAAATTTCTAATAGTTAAGTTTATTAAGCAAGTAAGTGATTAAACGTTGAACTTCTGTTTGATAGAATCTTTGGAGAGCTTTTTCTAACACTTCTGATTGACTAACCTGTTGTCAATCTTTAGACGACACCTACGAGTACTGGTCATATGAAATACTGCAACCAGAACATATGGGTATTGTCTATTGTTTATTTCTATCAAAAACCATCGACTACATACGAGGAATACACGAACAGTGTAGCAAAATAAGTGAATCACCTCTGTTGTGTACATTTCCCGCTTCAGACGTCTGTCGTTCTTCCTTTTCACTGTACTCTGATTCATCATTTTCAATTTTTTATATTGTCATAGTATCACTGCAATCACTGTTCGCGAATAGTATCAAAACTGGCTAATCAGTCAGTTGTACATCACAAAATTCTGTGAAAACAACGCATCTCATGTATACTGCGATTAGGAGTAGCAGCACCAATAACAGCAATAGAAGCAGTAATAGCAGCCGTAACGGTAGCAGCAACAGTGTGGAAAAGTATTTCGTAGAAGCCAAGACAGACGTGACATTTGTGGTTATAGTTTTGAAACGAAATTCTATAATGCTTTAGCAAAAAAAAAAAGTAAGTCAAAACTTTAAGAATATCTGTAAGCAGGTTAGTTTAAATCTCATTTTAATTTCTTGTTTGCTGTTTTAAAATCAGAAGTAGACATAGAATCCGCTATACAGTCATAATAATCATAAATTTTTCTTCAATTTCTAAGCGGTTTGAATTTGAACTGTTTATGTTCTGTTGAACATAATTTTTAATTACTGTTCATTTTTGGAACATCATTATTTCAGCTTTCTGATATATTCTTTGTAACATAATACTGTAAAATTACCGGGAAAGGAGGTTTAAGAAAAATTTAAAAAACTTGATTAAACGACACAAAATAGAAGTGAATTTTAATTTGCATTTTTTTTTTTTTAGTTTAGTTGTTTTTCATTAAAAAATTTATTGTATTCTGCTGTTTTGGCTATTAAACACAGAGTTAATAATTATTATTCAAATACATAATTGCACTTAAGTTTCTGGAGAATAACTTGTCAGCTAGAATATCAATTGTCATTTTTTTTAAGATGTCGATTTCACTTTACAAGAAATTTTTTTTAAAAGATTTTAAAATAAAACAAAAAAGAAAATCAAAAATTGACGGGAAGAAGGAATAAGATTTCAAAAATACTAAACTAAAAACGCTTATTTGAAATTGGACACCTTCTGTGGCCGATTGGTTCACGTACGTTGTTTCACAAATGCTAAAACAATGTTTTGCTGTTGTCCGTCAGTAAGGCTTTTGCATTCATCAATCTGTTCTCGTTTATGAATTAATACATACTCTATATTTATCATAAAATTAAAATTTATTAGGTTAGGCTATAATACCTTCTACAGTCACAGTTGTTTAATTTTTCTTCAAATACTTTAGATGGCGGCATAGACCAAAAAAAAAAAAAAAAAAAAAAAAAAAAAAAAAAA
>UXUI01009773.1:0-10366 GCA_900576705.1 Enterobius vermicularis
TTTTTGCCAACTTGTAGCACTTGATACCGGATTTCGAAATTGAAAGAATTTACCTTAAAAAGTGTGCTGGCGGCAAAGTTAGACCGTTCTAAAGTGCGAAAAGAAGTGCGATTCACTCTTGACATAGTCACCTTTAGGGACTTGTATTTTTATTCATTCGCAACACAATTTTCTGATTTTTACTTCTTTCGAAAACTTGTTTTTTTGCAGATTCAGAAGAATGGTAAAACAGTATATTAGCAAATTTTATTCTTTAGTAAGATAAAAACAAAGATTCAAAAGGTTTTTTTCAAAAACTGACATTTTAAATTTTTTAAAAAAGAAATTCTTTAAAGACATGTTTTTCACACAACATATGAAAATTGTAAGGTTATATCTTTTTAGCGTCGAGAGCTATGGTACGATATTTGATAGTAGACTGGAAAAAACCCTCTAATTCTAGCAGCATTTTGGCGCTTTCGCAAGCCTCAGACCCTCTGTTTCCACTAAATTTTAATTTGTTTTCGTATTTTATATGATTCTTGAAAAACTTTTCAACTCCAATACTCTAGTAACGGAAAATTAGTTAAAATTTATTTACTTTCAAACAATTTTACAAAATAAAAATTTGCTATCATGACTACTTTCGGTTTATATCGCTCTGCTTGCTTACTGAACCCTTCTAACTCATGCACGTCACACTCAATACTGTTTTTTGACTGCGACTACTGTTTTGCTTCTTTTGTTCTTAGGGCTTTGTAGCATAACGCATTGAAGTTTTCTATACGTTTGACTGGTGAATGCGCTCGAAAACGCGGCGCTGGAAGGGCCCATTGGTTTTTATGTTCCTGTGAAAGTAATGGATTCACTAGTACTTCTCGTTTGCTTGGGGCATATTTGTAAAGGTCATTCTGAGTTAGGATTTAAACTTAAAGTGTCTCTTTCATGCCGGACATTGTTGCTGGTCTTCTCAGTATGCTTCCAAGTTTCAAATTAATACACTACTGCAAAACGCAGAAGAAAAACAATACTCGCAGTAATTTCATTACTTTCACAAGAATGTAAAAGAAGAGGAGCACTTCCAGCACTGCATTTTCGAGTACCTTCAAGAGTCAAACGAATAAAAAATTTTACTGCGTCATACTACAGAGCTCTAAGAACAAAAGTAGCAAAACAGTACTCGCAGTCAAAAAACAGTATTGGGTGTGATGTATATGGCTTAGAAGGGTTCAGTAAGCAAGCAGAGTGATACAAACCAAAATTAATCGTAATAGTGAGCTTTTCCAGGAAAATTTTGTGAAATTGTTTAAAAGTAAATAAATTTAGATTGATTTTGCGTTACTGGAGTATGAGAGTTGAAAAGTTTTACAAGAATCATATATACTAAAAAAACAAATAAAATTTTAGTGGAATCAGAGGGTCTGAGGCTTGCGAAAGCTCCAGAACACTGCTCCAATTAAGGGTTTTTTCCAGCTTACTATCACCTATCGTACCATAACTCTCGATGCCAAAAAGATACCACCTTATGATTTTCGTATGTTGTGTAAAAAGTGTGTCTTTTTTAAAAAATTTAAAATGGACGTTTTTGAGAAAAACCGTTTTGAATTTTTGTTTTTATTTTACTTTAGAATAAAATTTGCCAATATACTCGTTTTACTATTCTTTAGAATCTGCAGGAGACAAGCTACAAGTTTTCAAAAGAATTAAGATCAGAAAATTCTATTGCGAATGAAGAAAAATACAAGTTCCTAAATGTGACTATTTCGAGTGTGATCTCATATTTTATCGCACTTTAGAACGGTTGAACTTTGCCGCTAGCGCACTTTTTGAGGTATACTCTTTCGATTTTAAAATTCGGGATCAAGTGCTACAAGGTGGCAAAAAAGGAAAAAAAATTCGAGAGGTTGAGGTGCAACCTTGTGCGATTTGGCGTGGAATATGTACATACATATATATATGCCTGTATTGATATAAATCTTTTCACTTTTTTGTTACCTTACTACTAACGGCTTTTACGAAGCTTTTTCGAGGTATATAGTTTGAAATCTGAAGTTGTGGCTTTCTGATTTTGATACCGACTCTTAGGAAACTACGCTTTCGAATAGCCTCTAGCTCGCACGTTTTGCCTTTGGTTAAGGTATTTAAGATGTTCTGATACACTGTGTGTGGATGTTAAGTTCTTTATTATCGTCTCTTTTTTCTTTATTTTGTATATTTTTCCTGGTTGCTCGCGACGTCAATTGGCTAGCACAGTGTCGTTTTTTTTAAAGCTGGCCTACTGCATGGCTGTCTTATTTTAGGCTATTTAGCCGTGCATTTTTTTTTTTTTTTTTTGATTCGTTTTTACCTTTTTTTGGCTGTTTCTTTTAGATCAGATGTTTCTTTTTTTTTCGGAATGGGCTTTTTAACCTCAGCGGCTCTTCAGCTGTGAAACTTCTCAGCAGTTCTCCTAATTTTAAGGAAAATTATGTTGTTTCTTCATAATTTAAGCGTCTCTGATGTTGGGGACAGTGAGTTTATTTTTGGTAATTGTGGTGGGACGATGAACCTGAAGTTTTTGAAGCCACTGTTATTTCTCTGGAAACAACGGAAGTTTAGATTCTCTACTGAGAGGTATTGTTTTTGGAAACCTGTCCTGAAATCACTTTTTAATTACTGCTGAACCTGTCTGAAGGGTGTCATTATTATATCAGCAGATTGTTGAAGACTTTGTACTAATATAATACATTGTAATACTAACGCTTCTTTTTATGTAAAGCATTCTGTTTCTGGGTATACGGTTTGAGGCTTTCTAGAATTAGCTGCTATCTATTTAAATAAAAAGTTAAGATAGCAAAGGTATTTTGCAAAACAGGAAGTTTTGAAGTAATTTTTGGGGTTTATTGAGCATCAAATTAATGGTGCCTCTAAACCACGAAACGGATGCTCATAATTGTTCTCTCATATTTTGCATTTCTCCTACCTTTGTAATTAATTCATTTTTTCATTCAGAAATATCAAAAGTTAAGGTCTTCTTTACTAAAAAATTTGTCTAGAAAAAGCAAGTATTAGATTCTTTGAGAATAACCACTGTTTTATATTATCAGGTCTTGTATTGCAGATGCGCGCACTGCGCAAATTCTATTATATCCATAAATGGAGATGCAGTTTTGAATGGTAAGCTTGAACTTGCTCCTGAACCTGATTCTTCCCCAATTTTCAAGCCTTTGACTGGAGACTCTGGAAGTAAAAAGGAAGTAGAGCAGCGTTTGACAAAACAAGAGCAATTTCATTCTGTTGAAATAATGTGGGACGTTGATAATCCAGAAGCAAGAGTACCGAATGAAGTCTTCATTACTGGTAGCTTTTGGGGCTGGAAAGAAAAGAAAGCGATGAAACGTTCTGAACGTGGTTTCATCTTGACAGTTGACTTATTCGGCGAATCCATTAACCAAGAAGCTAAGCTTTTGAACGGTGCGGAGAACGGAACAACCAACGGATGCGGGGTACAGCCTTACAAGTTTAAGTTCATAGTTGATGGAGTTTGGCGTTGCTCGGATCGATATCAAAAATTGACAGAAGATGGTAACGAAAATAATATAATTTTTGTTTGAAAAGTTCTTTGGCGTTCAGTCATAAGTGAAATTCTACAGTTCACATTGCACACTGTGGAAAAGAGAAGAAGACTATTTGTCAATTTTTACTGCAATTTGTAGGGATCTTTATAATGTCTATTTATTCATTTGACTTCCTTAAGTCGTATTGTAAGCATCGTCATTCCCCTTGTTCGTATTGTCTGTATGGTTGAAGTTCAAATTTATAATTGTTACAGGTTGTTATTTATTGTTATTCTAGCAGTTTTGCTTTCTGTGATGATAATATGCATTTTGCACTTGTCTTTGACGTGAGTTTTCACATCTGCGAGTGTAGGGTAAACACGTTTTGAAAGAAAAAAAGAAAGTTTTTTTTGAAAAGCTGTAAATTCCTTCTAATATCGATTGTCTTAGACAAAAAAAATTTACCATGTTCTGTGCTGTGGCGCTCTAGCGCAGTTTTAGCTTTAATTCACGTATTCTTCCCGGTTATGTCAGATTTATTTAAGAGGTTTAGACCAATGGTGTGCCGCATTTCATCTGCTCCCACCAGCTCTTTCATTCATGAATAGCATTGATTCCTGATTTCTTGTTATCCCTATGTGCAATTCTTTTTTACTGAGCCGAAAAAAATTGCTGTGGCCTTAATTATCATGCCGTCACCCAAAGTTGTCATAAGATAGAAGTGTCAAGTGTGGCAGTTGTTTAGAGAGTTTGTTATGATTAAATGAAATTAATGCGTTTTGGTGCTTGCACATTTGCATGTTTAAGGCTGAGGTGGAACGTATCTCAGTTGACACAAAACTTCGTTAGTTTATTCGTTTTGTGTGCGGATCTGGTTTAGCTGAAGCTTGCATTGAAATTGCTTAACGTTTGCCTTTGTAGTTGATGCTCAACATCTACTGTCGTTGATTTAATAGAAGTGGTGGTGATTACGAACTTTTCGTTAGCTTAACGAGTCATTTTTGGTTGGCCTAGTAGATCAAGACTGTTGGAGATAAAGTGATTTGTTAGCGACCGAAATTTAAAAAAAAAAATGGTTTTTTTTATGTACACGGTGTTAATGGCGGTTCCATTCTTAGACTGATTTAGTGGAGTCAACAATCCAGTTTGGCTTTTAGCAGCTTAATGTCATCAAAAGTTGTGAGGTTTTTCCTGCGTAATACTCGAAGAAAGTAGTGAGTTGCGCACAGCTGCTTCCTAAATAAACGTTCGTTTTAACAGATTCCATCATTTAGTGTTTTGGGCGTGAACAATTATTTAAGGTTGACTGTAAAAAGATTAATCCATTTTTTGTCTTGCAGATTATTTTTATTTGTTTTTACAGAAGAATAGTTCTTTGAGTGGGTTAATGGGAAGTTATTGTGATTTTGCTGTGTTCTGTGATGAATACATCTGAGCTTTTCCAAGCTTTTGAGTTCAGATGTATAAAACCAGGAGAAAGTTTAAAAACAAAGATGAATTGAGATTTCTAGAATAGGAGTATAATTTTCGATGTTTTGGTGTTTTTAGAGTCCTCGAGCAGCAGATGGATAACTTGGAGAATGGAACGAAGCAAACTGTTGAACCGGAATTGAAGGTTTATTTCTTTTATTTGTTCTTTAATATTTTCTGTAGTATCTGATTGTTACAATGCTTTGCTGTATTTGCTTCTCATTATTGTCGTAGTAATGTACTGCTCTAGCATACACCGAAGAAACAAGATAGTGCAACAGAGAGATGAGAGATTTACGCTTGCTAGAAAGGTAATGAGAAACTGGAAAGAACCAAGTAAACAAAATCATCACAATCAAGATAACAATAGTCTTTAAAATGTCATGGTCTTTGAGAAACTTAGCAACTTGATATAAGATATTGTTTGAATACTGTTTTGACTTCTTATATTACATGTAAAAAGTAACTACCCATTTAAGGTGATGAAAGTTAATGAAGATCATTGTGCAAATTCTGGTGGCTCTACTGCTGAAATACTCCAGGAACTAAAAGAGAAGCTGTTGAAACAAGAGGTGAAGAATGAGGTAACTTTTGTTACGAGCCGTACATTTTATTTTTTATTTAAGATTTGGAAGAACGGGGCTTCTGATTTCAGGAATTACGCGCTTCTAATTATCAGGTGGTTGAGGTTTCAAAAAAACAAGAACAGAATTTACTGAAGAAGATGAAGGACAATGAGGTAATGAGTGTATTAACTATAATCATTTCTTGCTTTTCAAACTTTGCTATGCCCTCAAAAAAACGTATGGTATTGAAGCAGCTTCCGTTTTATTCTTTTGTTTCAGGAGAGGTATAAAAAAATAATTGCGGAGTATATGACAGAGACTGTAAAACTCTTGCATGAGAAGTTCCCGCAACTTCAATCGCTTCCTTCAATTCCCGAAACTTACGAAAGTGATACTGTTACAGCTTGGTTCCAGAAGACAAGAGATCTGTTAAAGAAAAACGACGAGGCTGCTTGTCGTATCCCGAAAAGCGAAAACGTGCGTGTACTTTCTTTTACCGCTCTGGGTGTTGCTTTACTTAGAGAACGATTGGTTTGTCTATGAAACAACTCTCATACACTTTTTCTATAGTAAATTCGTTTTTAGCTTTTTGTGCAAGCGATGAACATTGGGGATGGGGATGAACAAGTGAAGAATTTGGAAGTACAGGTCAAGAAGTACCGTGCAGCACTGAAGACGCTGGTGGGTTGTAATTCCTGACGGTGTCATATTTTAGTTATATTCCAATGTATCCTTTTGAGAACTAGCCTTTACACTCATTTTTGTAGTTCGGTAGCCTTCGTGTGACATCATCTTTTCAAAATTGGATTGAAGTAAACTCCTACACAAAAAATGATCTATTTTGTGATGCAGGATTAGTTCTTGATTTTTTTGACTTTGTATACGAAGACAACGTTAGTTGTCGATACTCTTTATTGACTGAATTATTTATTTTAGGTTGATTTAGTGTTCTTTTGTTTCCAGATTTCTACTTATCTTGCCTGAAAAAGCAGTAGCACTGTTTTATCTACTTTTTACTAATGACCTAAAACATTAGAGTCGACTTTTTTTAGAACTGCTTATTTAGATTGTAAATGACCAAATTCGTTTCGAAATCAACTAGTATTTTTCAGTCGTCAAACATAGACCTCATTGAACGGGAGGCCGCTGCGAAAAAAAAGAGTCATGAGGAAGAAATTGCAGCACTGAAATCTAAACTCTCCCAGGTAAGTCAGTTTAACGATTCTGGTATGTCGTGTGTTAACTGGGTAGAAAGATTTTGTTGGAGGCGTGTAGTTTTTAAAAACAGTGAGTCTATGTTAGACTGTTATTACCGTCGTAAGTTTACTGAGCGTAAGGCCTTTCTTCAGAAAAGCTTGTTATGAGAAGAATGTTATGCATGCTTCTAAATCTTATTAAATCTATAGTAATAGTCCTTTCGAGTCCTTGTTGCATCACTGAATGTCGAGTCGTTTCTTTAATTTCGTGTTTTTGTCAGTCTTCTGTTTATTTAGTGTTTCTTTATCGTTTTTTGTTCTCGTCAAATTTTATGCAGTTATATATTTTAATCTCAGCCACACGTATTATTTTTCTCAAGAAAGTGTCTTTTTTTCTGTGTTTATTGTTACTGCATTTTCTGCAAGTTTTTCTGGCACGTTTCGCAGGAATGTGAAGTCATTACCAGACTTTTTGCTTGTTTGCCATCATATTGGGGTTATTACTGGAAGAGTTGGTGACTGAGTCTCAAGAGCTATGTGAGTTTTTACTAAGGTTTGATGTAATATTTTTTAATAACTTTTGCTCTTATGGATAAAACACGTAATGTTCTTTCAATCCATGGTTTCAAAATCGTCAGCTGTCTTTTTAATTGTTATATTTATATTTTTTGCATGTTTTATTCGTTTAGCTTACATATATGACGTTGGTTTTGAGTGATACTGTTCACAGCGCTGTTTCTTTCAGGGTGAGTTTATGTTCTAACAAGAGTTTAAGTGTTTTTTTCTAACAGTTTTGGATTTTTTTCTTAAACCATTTTCTTTCCTATAATTTCCTCGTCTTTTTATGCGAATTTCTTCTCAAAATTGTTGCAGTTGGATAACAGATTTAAAAAGCAGCAGGATTCGAAACAAAAAAGGAAACCAGTTTTATCTGAACGGAAAATTGAGAGCTTCAATGCTCTTTTTAAGAGTAATCGCCTCGATAAAAGCAGCCAACCGAAATCTTTACCGATAAACGAAATTTCTGAAGAGTCGACACTGAACTCAGTGCCTTCTAGTGAGGAAGATTGGGTTATAGTTTAAGTAGTCCACATTGTGTCTCGCTGTATTTCTAATAGTATCCGTGCTTCCTTTAATTTTTTTTGAATTGCTTTTCGGTTATTTTCTTTATTTCGCTTTGGTTTTTTGGTTAGAATTTATACTTTTTTATGCTTCTTCATCCCTCTGATTTCCTGCATGTTACTTTTGTATTTAAATGTACTGTAATCATTCGGTTTTCATGGTTGCTCGAGAGTCTTTGGCTTTTTTGAGTAACTAACTGCTAAGATTTGGTTTGCTCCGATTGCAAATAAGGCTTTTTCTGAATGTTGTTTACGTCCTTCCAACAGATATTTAGCCGTGATTCAGGACTTCATGTAATAGGGTCTGCTGAAATTTACCTGAATCCTGATACAGCTTTCAATGTCTCTATCGAAAATCTTATTGAAATACTGTCTGTTTTCCAAATAGCAGCTTCATTTCCTCTTGACAGCAAAGCTTATGCAAGTATTGTTGTGGGATGTGGTTGTAGGAGTTCTTCTACAACCATTGCTTTTCTTGAGTTCTTTTGGTCAGCTTATTCTTATTTACCTCCTCACCTGGTTACTCGTAGCTTTGTACCGCATCACCTACTTTTGAAGTGTGTTTGTGAGCATTTACATTAGGCTAGGTGGAACTAGTGGGTTTCTCTCATTTCAATCTCTGAATAAACCGAGGAAAATTGATTCAGTTTTTTGTCGTCAAAACGCGGATACATCCTGTAGGTGCTGTATTTGTTTTAGTTGTAACTGCAGTTTCAGTTCCTTTTCATCTATTGGTACTCATCTCATTTGGTGTTAATTAGACGTGGTCTCAACCTGTATTAGGTGTAATATTATTTCTCTTTTAGGCTCTGCAGTCAAACACGTAGTCAGCCGGCCGCGCTTGTGATTATTTCTTTTTCGGTATGGTTTTAGCTGATTCATTTGTCATGAATTGTTCGACAAACTGACAATATCATTTTCTTTTGAAAGTCTATTGAAAAGTTAGTAAACCTTGTAAATGAAGATCTCACGGTTTAGTACTCTGCAGACTATAATGGTAATTCATTGCAACTTTGATCACCCCTCAGTCGTTTATTTTTTTCCACCATTAGCGAATCATTTTTCCGTAAGGAAACACGAGTCGAAATTCTTCCGTTATAGTTGACCGGTACGGATTTTCGGTGAAGAAGAAGCTGCGAAAAGGTTGAGGTGTACTGAAAATTGTGGGGTTTTCTTTAGGTACTGAATCCGTCTTCGACAGCACTGCATTTTGTCAGGTTCACTGTGTGAAGTTTGTTACTAGCAAACCTGCTCGTTCCTAGAATACTGGATACTGGTGAACCAAATCAGAACTTGATTCTTTGGTCTTCATCTTTGGACTTCTCTTTTAAGCCATTTTCCACAGACTAATTCGGTCTCTTTTCAGCTTCATATCCGTCTGTAGGGCTTCCGCGTGCGAGTTCAGCATCTTACCGCATTTGGTTACTGAGAACGTTTTTTGTGGTTGGATGTTTTCAGGATGGGGTTGTAGGCGCACATAGTCCCGCCTGACGCTTTGGAACTGTGATTCATCTATTCATATTTTGTACTTCGGATTATGAATAGTTTTGTCACGTGCCAGTATTGTTTGTTCCATATTATTGTTCCCACCTATTGTCCTTCAGGTCTTTATTTTTTTCAAATTAGAAACGGAGCTCTGGTATTTTCTCCAGATCCTTGATTTCATAAGAAATGGAACCAAATTTGTTATAAATGTCAATGCTCTGTTTCACCAGAGTCCTTTATAAAAAAATATTTTTAATAATTTATTTTTGTTGTTGTGGCTGCACTTTTAGTTTCTTGTGATTTGATATTTTTTATTTGTTTGTTGAAATTTTTTTCACACTTTCATCACACTTTATTTCTTGGCTTGTTAAAGTTCGAAGTTACATGTTTGGTTTCTGGTTTGTCATTGCCGAAAACTCAAAAGAGGACATAAGTTATCAATAGATTAGTTTTAACAGCGGATGACTTTGCATATTCTGCTCAGTCGCGTTAAAAATGTGTATCTTCTGTTATGCTTACTCGTTTTATATGGCAACTTTACAAGCAAGCCAATTTGTATGAAGGGCTGGGAGGGACTTAGAAAATGAGGAGCAACAACTACTCACTAGAAGGTTGCTTTGAGGGGTGACGTAATAAAAAGAGTCATCTAATGGCTGGGGAGGCAGGTAGTGCGGTGGGTTGCGCTTTATAGTGAATATTCTGACGAGCATGTCTTACCTCCGGATGTTAGCGCCATGTTGTGTTTGCGCTTGTCATCATCGGTTACTCTTTGGCGAGATGCGACATTTTCAAGTGTGCTAAGTGAATCGTTCCCTCAGTCCATTTCGTTTTATCCTGCGGCTGGTAGCAGTGGAAATTTCTTGGTTTTGTATGGGGGATTAGTCAAAAAATAGCAGGAGGAACGGTATGTTTCCGTGATCTCGAAGTCTGGTAGGACCCTCATTGATAAAGTTATCGTGTTTGCTAAAGCACAGCAGGTTTTGAGAAGTCTCCCTTTCCATTCCTTTTAAACC
>UXUI01009781.1:4651-15178 GCA_900576705.1 Enterobius vermicularis
AAAAAAAAAAAAAAAAAAAAAAGATCAAAGAATAATGGTCAGGAAAAGCAGCAGGAAAAAATCGGAGAAAAAAAAGATTATTTACATTATTTTTTTCAAAGGTGCATTCGAAAGTTTGAAAGCATACTCTGATTTTACAGTGCGCAGATGAAAGAAATAAGTCATAAAGAAACTTCTCTTCAGTGTTCAAAATTCTGGTTGACTACTGATAATAAGTTGTGTTTGATGACTGATAATTAAAAGTGTTAATGTAGTGTATATCATTATGCTTCAACAGAGGCCACTTTTTGGTCAATGCTCCAAAATGATTATAATTCAATCGGCATTTTCTGTTCTTTGCGCGTATCTGACTTATAAAGTGATGCTTAGTGTAAAGAGTTTCCTGGATGTTGATGTTCTGTAATAATAACTCATTATTCGTAGAAATTTTTGAGTTTGTTGCTGTTTTTGATATTGTTAGTATTGCTGGTTAATTAGCAGGTGCAGTGATTCAAAGACGAATGAACGGGGAAGACCGAGGTGTATGAGACGGATAACAGGGAATAAAGGGGAGCATTTAAATGGATTGAAGGATTCATCTGCTAGTCAGCTGTAATATAAGTAATGTATTGAAACCTTACAGTCGAGTAACTGAATGGATTAGACGGTAGCTAGAAATGACAAACCAGACAATACGAAATAAAATCTAGGGAAATAATTCCAGTGATCAACGAACGAAATCAGTGAACCCGAAACCAAAATTGATTATCACATAATTTTATCAGCAAAGGTAAAAGAATAGAACGCACTATGCACCTAAGAGTTCAATGTTCAAATTGAGTTACTATTGAACTTCGTATGCAGTTGTTTCGGGCCTGGTCCCAAAACACAACTGAACCACTTAACGATGCTCATCGTTATGTTTAATTGAAGGGGACGAAAAAAAAGAGAAATGAGGGTTTGCGGAATGGAAGCGGTGATGTTGGAGACGGGAGAAAGGAGTGGATGCAAAGCTCAACGGCAGGCACTTCGAGGTACATATATACACAACAGCAACAATGTTCATTCGGAGACAAGGGAAAAATTGCTGATCAAAAACTAAGTGGGGATCTGATATGGGCAGAAGAAAAAAAAAAATTTTTTTTTTTTTGAAGTTTATGGTTATTTTATTGTTGAAAACTTTCTGTCGGCAATTATATAATTATGTATATGTCTCGATTCTTCCCTTTCTCTTCTACTGCTATTGCTGTTTTTGCTAGTATCACTTTTTTTTTGCTATTTCTGTTCATTTTACTAGAGGGAAATGCTTTTCTTTTCAACATTTTCTATTCCAAGACTAGTTGGCACTTGAAGGTCACATTGATTGGAAGATATTTTCCGTTGTTTGTTTGTTCCTCAGTTCGTTCGTTTATTCATACTTTCATTCTTTCCTTCCTTCTTCTCCTCTTACTGCTTTTCTTTCTTTTTTTTTCTTGCCCTTTTTGCTTCTCATTTATTTTTACTTTTTTTATTTTTTGCTTCCGTTAATCATTTTTGTTCTTTACCAATGGGGGTTCGAAAAAAAAAAAAAAAAAAGAGGTGAACTCAAAGATAGCAAATTATTGTTGCTGGTGGTAATGCTGGTGGTGACAATTTTGAAAACAATACTAAAAAATGTTTTGAACTGTAGCAGTCGTATTTGCGAACAATTCAATTTCTTCTGTTGTTGTTATGCGCCTCTAATTTACTTACAAGTCGACATTAACAAGGAAAGAATTCTGAATCACGAAATAGGAACAAAAATAAATGGCAAATAATGGAAGATAAAAATTAAAGTGAAATACAGTAAAATAAAAACAAAAAAGGTGAAAGAAGGGGAAATTTTTTTGTTTTTGCTTTATTTCTTTCTGTCCCTTTTTTTTGGTCAGGTGATTTTGACCGATTACAAACGCTACAACGAGCTACGAGCGAAAGGCAAAAACAGAAATATTTGGATTTTTTTTGTTTCCTCTTGCTTTGCTTCCTGCTTTTTTTTTTCTTTTTTTTTTTTGCATATTTTTTCCATATTTCACCTCCAAAGGTTTCAGATTTCAGTATAATATGTATAATACAAATGGTTCTTTGTTTTCCTCGTTGCCTACACTACAATGAGGTGGGAATAAAGATTTTGCTTATGGGTGTAATAAATGAAAGTAAATGATGAATAGTTTTCGGCAAGTCCCCTCTTTTTATTTCCTTAGCGAGCGAGATAAAACTTATATTTTTCTTAGAATCAGTGGAAAGTCTAAAAAAAAACTGTTCAACCAGTATAGCTGCAAGAAAACAGTTTTCTGTCGTATCACCACCTACTGCAGAGATCAACAATCAACGAAATACCAAAAACATCAGCAGCATTGGCAGTAGCATAAAACTGAACAATTTCTAGATTTTCTAGTTGGCCAATCAATTACTCAGTCTTAGTGAGTGTGATTCAGTGAAACTCCGCTACTCCACAGTCAAAAATACCATTCATTTAGTTTGTTGTCACACGGGCAAAAAATGCAGAAAAAAAAAAACGAATTTGTAAAACCAAAAATGATTACAATATTAAGGCATTTTAAAATGAACTTTTAAAAGTTTTTTACGTAAAAGCTGTGCAAAAATGTCGTCGATAACATCGATTTGTGCCTGCCTGCTCATCTTTTGCGCCCATCTGACAGCGTCAATTAATCACCAAAGAACGTGACCGTAACGATTACTGCGCTCAGAAAATGAGCTAAAACTATCCCTAGGAGCAGCTGCAGCAGCAGCAGTAACAGCGGTCGCCGTCATCATTATCGCAGCTGCGGCACTGCTGCAACTTCCACTACAGGCAGTACGATTACTAAAGTAAGTGGTCAAAGTTTGGGTGTCTGACGTTTGGAGTAACTTTTGGTGATGTTTCAAAAAAAAACGTTTTTCAATCAGTTAAATTCGTCAATGTCCGGAGCCAGTTTCATCAGTATTTTTGTGGATGTGGTCATGTCAACACTGAGTAGCAAAAGTAGTGTTCATTGAGCCTTCAAGAACGGGAAAGCTTAAATAACGGTTTTTATGCCACTTAATCAAACCGGTTTCTTTTAGGCTGTTATCCACCTAATAAGAAGACGAAAACGCAGAAATATTTAAAAATAATTGGATTATTCGCGACTGCGGAAAACAGTTAAATTGTTGCACATATAATCTTAACGCAGTTTTAATTTGGGGAGTGAAATATGGGAAGAAGAGTTCGAGTGGATAATCAAGAAAAATTTTTCTTTAATTCGTCTCAAGTTTTGCCTAAATTTTACCCGGTAAAGCAGTTCCTCTAGAAGAAACAAGAAGATAAATTATTCCTTTTGCGCTACAGTATTTAATTATGTTTTTTTTTTCGCTTGATTTGTAAACTTACAAAAAAAAAATAAATAAATAAATAAATGAAAAAAATAACTTGTTTAATACTGGAAAATTTTTAGTGCAAAAACCTGAAAGGTTTTCGTTTGCCTTCTTGCTCCTTTCCCTATATTCTTCTTAGAAAAAAAAAAACCCACTAATTCAAAGGAAAAGTTTGGTGCAATTTAAGTGAACAGTGAAAGAAAGCAATAAACAAAATTTTTTGACAAAAAGTAAGCAAAAAGAGCAAAAAAAAGTTTAAAAATTGCTTAAATTAGTGTCAAAAATTTAAGACAAATGTGTTCTGCTGGCTGAAAAGAGAAAAAGAAACTGTGATTTGAAAGTGGCAATCAAGAAGTTGAGATGTGACGATGTAGCAACTACAACGACGACAACGGGCAACGATGTCGGCTGCAATAGTGATGACAGTGATCACAATAGTTACAATTAACTTTTGTTCGTTCTTCGTAGTTCCAACAGTTTCTTCCCAACTGCGTTCTCTGTTACTATCAATTTATGCTAAACCCGCAAAAAATACCAACCGTAACGTTTTGTCACAGTTCGGGAACAAAAAGCAAGGTCATGGACAGACGGCGAAGATGTAAGGAGAAGCAAAGAACAAACCTATTCTCAGTAGTTACAAAAAAAAGGAGGAAAGAAAAACGGTCAACATAAAAAGTATCGACTTTGAAGGTTTGCGGTAAATCCTTATTTCCCACTTTTACACCATTTTTTGTTCAGTTTTTTTCTCCAAACTTCTCTTTTCTCTTTCCACAAATGATCTGCAAGGGCAATCGACACTGTCATCTTCAACCAACTGCAAGTACACTGTGCAAATAAAACGACAACCAAAAACAGGATGATTCATAACCTTTCTGCTTGCTTAAGTTTATTATTATAATCATTACTATTTTTTTTTTGAGCGAATGAACTACTAACAAAAACAGCAGCAAACAAATAAGCAAAAAAGTGCTTGCACTAAACTAAAAGTCACTATTACAGTTTGCATAAAAGAAATTGTAGAAATCTGTTTTAAAAAAAATAATAAATTACAAGTTTCCTTAAAAGCAACAATAATTTTTCCTTCATTAATTTATCAGATAATTGTATTTTGTATACTTGTCTAACTTATCTAAAGTTGTCATCCAAATTGACTATTACTTTTCGTTGATTATATAAATTATTGCGAAAATAAACTTTATTTTTTTCCACACTTATTTATATAGTAGTGTTATACTTAGTGTTACATCGGTGTATTTGTCTACCATTTTGCAGTGACAATAATGGTCTCGTTTTTTTTCTCTTTCTTTGTTTTCATTTCATCTTACAGCATTTCAACAGGCAAGTAACCGGTAGTATTGGTGTAAAATCAAAGAAAACAGAACAATTTTCAAAGAATTTTTGATTCTGGAATTGATTGCAACAGAATACAAAAATCAAAAGTACACCACACCCAAACACACAGACACAGACACACACTCAGACACAAACACACACACACACACACACACACACACACATCCACTCACCAATGCACATAACAGTATACATAGGTTGTGCAACAAAAAAATAAATAAATTTTGCAGGATGATAATGCTTACTTATTTATACTAAAATACAGTTCCAAATAAATATACAGAACAGTAAGCATCATGAATAACCATTGTTGTGAGTTTCGTTGTCAGCACATATGGATAAACTGTCATTGGGAAATCGTACATGTATCAACTTGAACAC
The DNA here is from genome assembly GCA_900576705.1 of Enterobius vermicularis. Classification (NCBI taxonomy): domain Eukaryota; kingdom Metazoa; phylum Nematoda; class Chromadorea; order Rhabditida; family Oxyuridae; genus Enterobius; species Enterobius vermicularis. The sequence goes on from UXUI01009781.1 coordinate 9,737, forward strand.
CATTTACGTTATGACAGTTAATGCACACAAAAAGATACTGTGTATGTATATATATATATATATATATATATATATATATATATACGTATATATATATATATATATATATATATATATATATATATAGGCAAAAATGCTAACTCAAGGCGGATACTGGATAAGACTGTTGCACATATTTATATGTTACCGCATTAGGTGATAACGGGGCACAGTGGACGAAAGAAACATGATCATCAATAATATCGTCATAAAAAGCAATAAATTTGAACAGAAACAAAGATGAGAGCAAATTCTTGTATACAAAATACAAATTAAGTAAAAAAAAAATGATCTTTTTTCGTTTCACTTTATGTTCTTTTCTGCACTTTCTTGAAAAGCATTTTCAATTATACAGCTAAAATATATCTGTGATTCGTAGAGATCTTTGATATTAGCAGAAATGAAAAGCTTACTAAAAAAGTAGAGAAATAAAAGGAAACAAAACCTAGAAGATGTGCACACAGACACAGACATACACACAAATAAACAGAACTGTTCATATTTGTTAGACAATAACAAGACAGTTGTAAACTGATCTTACATGGTATTGAAAACATGAAAAAGAAACTGAAAGGGAGAAGAGGAAAGAGAAGAAAAGAGCAAGAGTAAAGGTAAAAGCCGATTATTTAGTTTAGCAAAGAAAAATTGAAAACAAACGCCATAAATATATACGAAGGAAAAAACGGCTTGATTATGTTCTTAATATACTAAAAATAGAATAAAAAAGAAACTATAATTAGACAAGGCGAAAAAAAAGGAAAAAGAATACAATAAAATTTCATAATTTTTTTGTTCATCGGAAGGGTTCTTTCCTTCAACATCCACAGTATAGTATGAAAATTGACTTTAAATTACTATTATGAATCTGCTGACTCGAGCTGCATTGATGTTTCTCCATGTGATATTAAGAAATAGAAAATAACAAGAGGAGAAGCAGGAGGATTGAGCAGGAGAACTGCTGGAAACAGGTGGAGGCGTGGTAAAAGAAACGAGTAGAAGATCTGGCTAATTGAATTAGCTTATAGAATCGTCAAGGAAATAAACAACAATAACTGCGGTATACTTGTGATTCTATGAATATAAATATAACATCTTTTGAATAAGCAAAGGAAAAATGATTCATTCTATAAGAATGGAGCAGTGAAGAAGAGCAATACTATTGTGCAGCCGTCCCAAACGACTTCATTGTTACGGGAAGTTGTTGAAGCCGACACTTGTTGATCATTTTCATGATGATGATCTGCTTCCAAGATAAATACTCAGTAAACTACCAAACACGGAGTCATTTTGGAAATTAAGACTTTTTTTAGAGCAATATATTGAAATTCAATCGTTTCCAAATTACGACATGTAAATTTTGTGGGCAGATGTAAACACGCTGTAACACTACGTCCAGCAGCTGTGTTTAGAATCCTCCGCTGATTGTAATCCGAATTGACCAACAGTAGATTTTAACTCATATCAGTGACATTGCCACCTCGTTCATCAGTATCGAATGTTGACTGCGGTAAACAGGCCGGTTCTTCCGGTAAAATTGGCGGAAGATGAATATATCCATAATGTTTTTGATTTATCTGAAACTTTTTTTTTCAAGCGTTTTAAGTTTTCCATCCAATAAATTGCAAATGTATTAAATAAAAAAAACAAATAAAGTCTTTAGAAAATTAATTATCACTAAAGATAAACAAACACGTGAAAAAAAATAATTTAAAAACCTGCTGTCGTGCATGACTTAATCGATTTTTCAACTGTAATTGTCGCACCAAACGAAACCGTTGTGCCTGTTTTAACAGTTCAGATTCAGGTAAATCGGATATCTGCTGCTCAACATAGAGGCTCTGTTTAATGTTCAACAGCTTATGTGGTTGGAATTCCAAATCTTCGGACAGTGATATTCTCTTCTGTAAGCCGGGAGCACCAGCTGGTGAATACGGCTTCTTCAGAGAGGCGATGTTCGTGTTTGCCGTATTTGGCGCTGCCGTTGATTCGATAACACTGACATCAGACGGCTCTCCTGCATCAGCGGTTTTTCCCGAAAATCTGAAAAAAAAATTACAACTATTTCAGAATCAAGAGTTCTTCAGTCGTAACTTATTAATTGCTATTTTTGGTGCGAAAAAAAACGACTAAATAGCACATGGCGAAAAACTACCATCTAATATTACCGTAAATAATATAACATTCATAGATGACCAAAATTTTTCTTCTTCTCTGTATGGGTTAATTTTTTCCGTCCATCTTCACTGAATACTTCTTCTTCCTTCTCCCCCCTCTTCCGCTCAACCATACAATCCGTAACAAGAAAAATTTATCGCACTTTAGCAGTTAACTACTTATTAATACCAAAAAAAAACACTGCTTTTTTCTCCGGTTATTTTTTAAAAAAAAAAAAGTTCCATAGGTTTTTTAACTTTACTTCTTACAGCACATAATTTGCTAAAGCTGAATGATGATTTGACAAAAAAGGATGGTTTCTCTAGCAGTTGTTCAGAAAAAATTGCAAAAAAAAAGTTGATAGAATAATACAAATAAAAACAAACTGTGCAGTTTCGTCTAACTGTTCAGTTGCATTCGACAATTTTAATTTTCCTGGTAAAAAACCATAGTTCTGCCATCGTATGCCAACATATTTTTCAACAATATCACCGCATCTTTCTACCCTATTCGTAAATTCTGTTTGTAAACTGTTTTCATCACGTGGTTTCCCGTTGTCCTTATGTTCAGTGTCTAAAATTACCGATCTAATGCATTTATTGCATTCGTATGTACTTATAAAAATATTTTTTTATGAAGGAATGCTTAATGACTATAAACTGTTGATTACTGTCAGATGTTCAGAAAAGTAAATAATGTATAAAAAGTAACAAAAAGTTCACAATAAAGACTAAACATTAAAGATTTCAAAAATTTTCCTCAGACGAAAAATAAACATTTCTGAAAAATTCACCAATGTTGCTCGGATATTGAACTTCAGGCTGTTGCGAAGACCACGGTCGTGCCGTTGACGAATTTTCAGATTCACTCGTTTCTGCGACGGCAGTTGTTGTTGCAATGGCAGCGCTGTTGCTGCAGGCAGTAGTGGTTTGAGCGACGGCAGTAACTGTGGAAGCGTTTGTTGCTGTGGAGGTCTCATTAGCTCCAACGTTTCCTGTAGCTCCAGATTCAGGAGCCTCACGTGGTAACGATGCAGCTCTTAATGCAGCAGTTTTAGTAGTTAATTCTTTTGAATTATCAATGGTTGCCGACGACGTGTGAGCGTCGGTTTCAAATCCTTCATCCAACGAAGTAATTGTCGCAGTTGTAGACTGTCTGGTCAGGACATGTTCTCCTGTAGATATCTTCGCCTGTGAATCAACAGTTTCATCCAACTTTGCGTCATCAACTTCCGTTTCTTCCATTTCCAATTTTCTTGTTCCATCCGATACTTCCCCTACATCACCGTAATGATCAGCGACACTTTCACCTTCTACTTTCTCGTCCAGTTTTCCAGGCGATGTCACATTCCAACTGTTTGGCACAGCCGAAGTACCCCGATTTAATTCACTTATTTCACTTGTCTGTTCATTAGCAGTTGAATTAGCTGTTGTTGTACCACCACTACCGCTGGCCGTAATCACCGCAGTTTTTGTTTGTTCTTTCACAACATCTTTCAAGTAAACCAATTCCCAAAGCAACGTATACCATGCTTGTACATCGTCACGGCTATTATTTTGGCATGCCTAAATAACACAGAATAATTTTGATGAGTCAGCGTTGGAAAATAAACTCAAAAATTAAGCTTTAATTTGATATTACATAAATATATATCACAGAATAGATGACAGCATTGCTACATTATTACCAGTTCTGTAAGCCCGTCTAATTGTCATTGAAAATTTCATGTTGATAAATAACCATTTAACATTAATCTACTTATGGAAGATTTTTGCTGTGTGAAAAAAAGACATGTTACAATTTTTTTGCAAATCATTGATTGTGCAGGAAAAAAGTTTTCTTCACCATCTAGATTGTGCCGTATTAGATAAGTTTCAAAAAACCAGTTTTTTAAAGTGTTTTTTTTTCTTGCTTACGTTTTTGCTGATATCGAACAGGATGTATAGGTAAACTAACGGCGAAGAACGAACAGTTTTGTTTTTGCCTCTATTAATTTTATTTTTAAAAAATTTTTCTTTTTACAGTGACACCCGCCAGTGTAGTTGCAGCCATCTTTTTTGAACACTATTTTACTTTTTTTCCTGTTTTCTTTTCTTTTTCTTTGTGTTTGTCTATCCCAATTATTTGCATGTTTAATTAAAAGAGCGAAAAAACATCTGAAAATAACAGGACAAAAAAAGGAACCCTACCAAAGAACTCGAAAATGCATCATCATCGCCATATACATACCTACGCATGCGCATTTTGCACAGGATAAAAAACAGTTGGAGTATGGGGGTTGGGGTTGCGGGTAGAGAGTGCAAGATGGTGCTACAAAAAAAAAAAAAAAAAAAAAAGAATTGAAAGAAAACAGATGTACTTACTTCGACGACCTTTTCCTTGGAAATATTTAACGACTTTTCCATGAACGTTACAATTCCATCATTTGGATTCAAGAAATCTGGCACTGGTCTACGCAGGGTACGTAACGCATTGAACGCATACGGATCTTTTGTCATCCACGGATGTGATTTGATGTCAGCAATTGTTGCACGCCGCTTTGGATTTTTGTGAAGCATTTTTCGTAACAAATTTTCACAGTCTATAAAAGCAAAAGAAAAAATGCAATAAATATAAGATGTGTGAAGTAAAAATACCACTGGTACTGAATGTTTGCTATCGCTATACTGATAAACTTTATAACCAACGAGCTGTAGCCAGCATCTTAACAACATGAAAAATTGGTAGTTAGGGAAGTGAACAACTGGGAAATCATTCGCAATTGGTATTGTTGACTGAATTTTTGCTGTTCATTTATTGATAAATGAACTACAGTTTACCTGTGGACAGATAAAACGGTACTCGAAATGGACATCTAGTCACCCGGTACCTTAAATCATGATATGCAGGTGCATTGAACGGTAAATCACCGCAAACCAGTTTGTATAAAATGACACCAATACTCTGCAATTAGCGCTTCTAAAACTTTTTTTTTAATGTATATTTTTTGCAAAATTTAGGTTAAACAACAACAACAACAACAACAAAAATAAAAAAAAAAAAAAAGTGAAAAGAGATAAAAATGGGAAAACTTCATGTTTAAAACAACTTCTTAATCTCTTCTGAGCAAATATCATCAGTCATGTTATTTTTGCAGTTGTAAAACGGCCAATTTGATTAAAGTGCTAATTGGTCAACTGCCGTTCCAAATCAAATACGTAAATATATACATTTATTCATTCATTCATTCATTTATTCATTCATTCATTC
>UXUI01009796.1:0-11285 GCA_900576705.1 Enterobius vermicularis
ATAATAATAATAATTATTATTATTATTATTATTATTATAAAATACTTTAAACTCAGACAGTCTTTTGTAAAACTTTGTAATAATCCAGTTTTTTTTTGTTTCATTCCTCAACATTATTCATCTTATTTTCAACACTTTTAGACAGCAAAACAAACAGACAAAAAAACTAGGATAATTTTTTTTTTTTATTTTTACAGCAATTTTATTCCCGGATTTGAATAGACAATTAATATTAAACAAAAGAAATATTTTATTTTATAAATAGACAGATACATTTTTCAATTCTATGTTTTCTAATATTATTTGAATATTCTAAAAAACTAGATGCTAGTCACTAAAAAAAAAACATTTTTTGGTAAGGTCTTCTGTAATGGCAATTACTGTCCAAATATTCTATCGTTTGCTTTTTTGTTCTGCAAAACTGTTTCATTCGGTTTAATTCATCACACGGCTATCTGACGCTTTGTCTATCGTCGTCGACGGTGATTAGACTCACTAACTCTTCTGAGCTGAAGACCTTAGGCAGAGAAACAAATATCTGTTAACCTCCGTCACTAAAACGGTATTCATTGTCTTTCAACAACCCTGGAAACCGCCGATGACAAACCTTTGTACGATTATTACATTCTTCTCATAAAACTACTCCAACTGTTTCTGTCTGCTTCATTAAAATCTTACCCATCTTTGCCTGTTTTCCTCTAACCCATCCACTCAGTATGATCAATTTTGACACTAATTAAAGTACAGAAATAGACTGGCGTAATCTATTTGCACCTATACGCAGTCAATTAGCGATGAATTTGCTACTTGCAAAACTTTCAAGGTTCTTTTTTAATTTTTTGATTAAATTATACTTTCAATAATTCTGCAGTTAGAAAATAGACAATCAAAATCAATTTATAGTGATTTTGAACAAATTTTATGAGCATAGGCTAGATTTTTTCTTGACATACGAGATCGGTAGAAAATTATATAAAGAGCCGATAAGAAGGAAGAGGGCCATTGCGAAATATGAAGAAAAATGGTGTGGAAAAAACGATCAAGCAAGAAGTAGCTGTACAAGAAAGACACATAAACTGCAGTGCTAACGAAATGAAAACAAGTCATAAACTATACTTGCTTTATTTGCTTAATGTACATCCTGAAAAAAACTACAGAAACCCATCCTACATCACATAAATTTTAAAAACTTAAAAAAGAGGTATATCTTTACAAAGTGTTATTTAAATTTTGACTTTTTTAGTGTGTAAGTTATTGCTTTAAATTATTGCTTTTTGAAACGATAAATTTTTCGGAGCTGTTCACAATGCATAAAGCAGCTGCAGTAAAACATACATGTATAAAGACTTCCCTAGTTTCCTTAAACTAAGCGTTACTTTAAGAACAAGAACAAAATCGTATAGAACAGAGTTTTTTTATGAGATACTAAGAAATACTCGTTGTAGTCTTTCTTTAGTAAAAAAAATATAGTCAATTGAAGATGGGATTTTCCAATGATGTTTGATGTCCCAAACGTTAGAAAACAGAAAAAACTACACCGATGTTACAATGCTGAAGTGCAGTGCAGAAAACCAAATAAAATTATTTTTTTTTGCCGTATGCGTATAATGACAGATACATTTTTGTCACATAAATTAGTTTTGCTGGATGTTCTGACTAAAATATAACCATCTTTTTCTATCTGCTAGCCGCTCCAGAATACTACCGATTTAGGGTGCCTAGTTTCAGCAACTAATCTTTTAAGCATTCAGAAGCATTTCTATGATTTCTAAATTATCGTATTACAATTTTCTTACGAGTGTTCTTGTAGGTAAAAGTCTTGGAAATTTAAATTTTATCTTTTAGTTCGACGACTTTTCATAGCAAAAATTTTATCACACTTAAAAAACCGTCCCTAATTTTTAAATCTCTGAATTCAAGAGCTTTTAATTGTAAAAACATGTATAAAGAAAGCAAAATGGTTTTTTGAACAGATTAGTAGTACCTCAAACTACTGCTTAAGCAGTGCAATCAATTTATACATCTTTTAAAAAATTTAGGCTTTCAAAAATGTTGACCAATAGTTTTGAAAAACCACTAAATGAGAAAAAATTTGCTTAAAACTTTTGAAGTGTTTCCTCGGTATTGCCCATACAAAAAGCAAAAATTCACAACTATAAAAGCTGCTGCAAATCTGCTTTCTGTATAACTATAAAAGTTTTCACAAGTAACACAAAAAATGCATTTGAACTTTAAAAGCTTTATCTAGTATACTGTCTTCTGAAGTTCCGGTTAAAGAGTATTCAAAAACTGTGCAGTTAGATACAAATATTAATAGCTGCTCTTTAAAAATTTAAAAGCAAGAGTATACTGCTCAAAAAAATTGTATTATTCCGTAAAATAACAAACTAATAGTTTATATAAGTCTGCTCAGAAATCGTTCTATGTCTCTTTTCCGCCATTCTTAATAAATAAAATTTTGAGTCTTGATTTTATTATTTGCCTTGACTTTACTAGCAGTTTACAATAATATTTGTAAAAATACAATATAAAATACAAGATTAGGTTTTCAGTGCGGATAAGGCTTAGAGGCATAATAAAATAAAATCAAAATTTTCAATTCTGAAGTAAGAAAACTGATGTGGAAAAAAATAAGGCGGTCTTTGAGCAGATCAGTAAAAGCTCAAACTACTACCAAAACTGCACATTTGATCAAATAAGACAAAAACGCAGTGGAGTTTTCAAATATTTTTTTGACGAAAAATCTAATACCTACTTGTATACTCTTTCACATATTCCTCAAGTGAGGCTCAAAATAAGTATTGCCTTTACAATTAAGATCCGCTTTTGCTAACGGTTAAAAGCTGTTATGCTGCAGCGTGAAAGGCAGCTGTGTAAAAATCTACAATGTTTTCAAAATTTCTAACACCTACTTACCTGGTCATCAGCTTGAACAAGACAGTCATCAAACGGCAACAATCTATGCAGAACTGAACACAATTTATGCTTTTTTGAAAACTTTAAAAAGAACTTTTTTTACTTTCATTATGAACTATAGAGACAGTATGTTTTGAGGCCAAATAAATCAAAAAAGCACACGGCAAATTATGAAAAAAAAACCAATAATTTTTTACTTTCTGGGTAACAGTACTGAGATAGTGCTGAATAAAAAAGTCAGTAATCAAGAAAAACTAAAAATTTCAAAACAAAAAAAAAATAAATTTTTTGGAAAAATCAACAGGAAAAAAGCTAAGCTTTTAGAAAACAAAACAAAAAATCTGATTAGCTGCTTCTGCCAACCAAAATTTTTTTTTTTCTCAGAGTCAAGAGATCCAAAAAGATTCCGAAGAAGTTCACGATTTTTACTGCATTAAAACGATACTCTTGAAGCAAATTTGCTGTTACTATCTCAAAAAATATTGTTAAACAATGGCTTACCACATCTTTCTGCCCCTCACTGTAGTCTTTGCTTCGCAGACGAAGGCTTTCGACTACGTTGGTAAACAAAATTTACTTGTTAATTAGCAAATATTTTCAAAGTAAAACTCAGAAAAATATTGGTGAATATTTTCACTTTTGTTATCTTTCCTAATTCCAAAAGTGATAAAATGTGAGAGGAATTCTTTTACAAGAAAAGACCAAAACAAACTGTACTTCAGGAATATTGCTCTAATTGTAAAAAGTTAAAATTGAATAATACCTTACCTAAAAAACAAAAAAAAAATAAAAAAGTAAATTTGGTAAAAATTATCTTTTTAAGAAACAAGAACTAATCAAAATCCGTTTCTTAAAATACTGTTTTTAAAAGTTCTACAAAGTTCCTCCGTTCAATCCATCTCTGCGTTTGATTTTTTACTTCGTTTCTTGAGAATTTGAATCCGATAACGACTGTGGAGAGGACGAATTGTGCTTTTGCGGTTATTGCCAGTGCAATGTAACTGAACACATTATACGTTGTTCCGCGGCTGAAAATGCTTTAAAGGGTATGGATGTGGCGCCGCGAATTGTACCAAATACTGTAATCCATATGTATCAGACAACTGCAGGTGCGGTGACATGGCTCAATGTTTCGAGCAATACATCTCGTGCTATAAAAGCAAATGCTGATGCGCTAATCAGTCCTGTTGCGGAGATACACACGAATGAGTAGAATATTACTGTACAGTAAGAACGACAGCGACTCCAACAACTGTCAGTAACATAAAAGTATTAGTAATTCTTCAAAGAAAAAAAAAAGTACTCTGACGGAAAATATAGCAGATAGAGCATTAGATCGTTAAGAGAAGAAGTGCTGCAAACCATAAGTCAGGTTTAATTTCACCGAAGAATCGTTTGCTTGGTGGAAAAGCCCTACCCTTTCCAACTACTTCAATTACTACAATACAAATTAGCAGATTAATAATTCTTAGATTATTTTACAGTAAACGCTTAACACAGGTAAATTTTACAGCAAAATTTCACTAGATAAAAATAAAGAAACTTATTTTCTTTCTTATTCTGAACTTGTTCAGCTTCTTTTTTGTATACAGGTTGCACAAACACTCTTGAAAGGTGCGAGGAGAATGTTTCTCTTTGCACTAATTCGGCCTATTTAAATATTATGAAACAATATTGCAAGCAAACCTGTGGTTACTGTGACAATGGCACCAATTGTGAGTTTTCCGCGCTGCTCAGCCTACTTCTTTTTTTTTTGGCCGTAACAGCATTTCGTCTTTTAATCTGAAATTGCAGCAACAACAACTCAGACAACCTCAACAGCGATCTTATCAACTTCAACTGCAGCTAGTAACATTAAAAACACACATAATCTTATATGGAACGCGAAAGTATTGACAGCTGAAACACTAAATCAAACGCAGAAAAACAAACGTTGCGAAACAAGCTTCTTTTTTTGATCTTTTATAGAGCAGATTATGCTTCATCAAAGTTTACCTGCTTTAAAATAAAATTTTACAGAAAATTAAGTTTATATTAGAGTTCGTAAAAAAATAAAAGTAAAAAAAAACTTTTTTTTAATCTTTCTGTCTATTTAGTTTCTTTTATATATATATATAGGTTGCACAGACAACGCTATAAACTTTGAGAATAATGCTGCAGTCTGTATCGACTCTGCTCATCTGAGCAGTATAAAGCAACACTGTAAGCAAACCTTTGAATACTGCACTTCTAAGTCTTTCCTAATCTTCTGTACCTTCTCTTTCTTCCAGAGTGTGCTTGCTAAGTTTATCTAAAAACACTAAGACTGCACAAAATACTGGTGGAAGTATCTCAAACAAACTTTTGGATACTGTAGCAGCAGCTTCACTTGCAAGTATTTTTAATTGTCTAAACATTGTTCTCGCTTTGAAATCGCACTTTTTGGACCAATAAGAAAAAGTTCCCGAATGTTGTCAGTTGTGACGTTTGCAATTATTTGTTGACGCTTCTGAAAGTGTCGAGTAAGAGAAACTCTTAATTTTGGCAAACCTTTAGTCATCGCTGCATACAAATAGCGGAAACCTAATTTGCATACGCTAGTCATCCTTTTTTAAACAAAAAATAATTTATAACTTCAGTATCACCATGCAAAGATACGAGAACAAACTGTTTAGTTTGAAAGTCCCACTGTAAGTAGCATCTTACCAAGACCTGATAAAGAAAATTTACTAATTTACCTGTAAATTATGCAGATTATCAGCGAATTCTTGTGTAAATCTTTCGAATATCTTAACAGATTAATGAATTTAAAAAAAATAAAGGTTTACAAATTGGTAATTCCAAGTTATTCCGGCATTTTCGTAAAAACTGTAGCGATAATACAATTTTTTATTTCTTTACGTGTGTAACGAGCGCTGCCAAAAGATTAATTTAATGGAGGAGCTAATCGAATGAGAGTATAAGAATGAAGCCAAAGCAGTATTCTTACTTTTTCGATCAGTAAAGCAACACTTGTCGCTAATAATTTTAGATTTTTTAAACTAGATTTACATGTCTTCTAAAATACCTATTGGTGCTAACGTTGGCAGACTTATTTATGATCAAGTCTGCTTTTTTTTCTGCTTAATTTTAGTGCTTCTTTTAGGTGCATTTTGGAATCACTGTTGAGTTCTACAGAGGCGCCTAAAAATTAGTGGTACAAATAAAACTTAGGCAAATATTAGTAGCGTTTATCGCAAAAAAGACTTCTCCACTTGTCACGTGTCAGATACGGCTTTCGCTTCATTTTAGCAACCTTGAATAACAAAATTCGTGTAGAATATATTTTAACTCTTTTGAACTTTACCAATTAGGTCATGAATTGTAAACTTTGCAACTTAGACGAGAAATCCAACAAACACTGTTTCTTTGCCGAGGCGCGACAATGTACTCTTTCTGTAAAATTGGTGCCACTGGAAGATGCAAGTTGAAAGCTTCTATAAATTAACACGTTAGTGCAAATGTAAGAAAGTTTAAAACTTTGTAATGCCAACTTTTTTTAGATTTCCAAAAAAAACCAAATAAACCATCGGTTATGCAAGTTTTTTTACATGTTAATAGCCAGATTTTTTTCGTAGTTAGTGGCGATTAAACTTAGCTTCCAGAGATATCCATTCATTGTTCTAAGTGCAACTGTTTAATTTTGCACTTTTCCTTAGTGTTATTTTTTAAACCAAATTGAATTTTTTCGTTTTTTTAATTTCTGTACACAGTTTGCAACAAAAAAGTGTTATACCTGAAAAAAATTTATAAAAAAATTATCTGCAAAAGAATGTTTGTTATAAAGTTAGGTTCCATTTCAAAAAATTTTGCTTATCTTTAATCGATTAAACCCGTCGTACAATAGAAAAAAGTGAATTAAAATAGTAAGCACCTTGATTTTTTACCATAATTTGCCAATAGAAAAGTTTTTTTAAAGTGATCGCAAGTAATACAGATACCTTTTACAGAACAATTTTTTCTGTGGACATTTACTTCTACAACTGTCTACTTTTCTTCTTCACCAAACTGTTTTTATTTTACGATATTTTTAGGTTTTATGTTTTACTGTTTAAGTAGTAAAACAAATAGGTAAATTTTCAAAAGATCAGTTGAAATAAACTTAAACTTGGAAATTCTCAATGATATTTTCTAATTTTTACAGTTGTCTCAAGAATAAAAAACTGAAGTTCTTTTAGTCAGTATTTGGTAGAAAACCGATAAGTGCTCTTTGTAGTTTTTGAAAGGAAGATTGATAGAAAACTGAAATTTCATAATGGGTAAAAAATGTATCTAATGTTTTTTGAACAAAAAATTGTTGGAAACGAAAATTTGACAAAATCAAAAATTCTTCAGAATGTAAAAATGTTTTCAAAAGCAAAGCAAAAAAGTAACTTTCAAGAACAAAGATTGCCAATTAGACCAAAGTTTTGGTTGATTAGCTTAAGCTGTGCAAGCTGTTTTTGGAAAAATACAATCAGATAAAAACTTGCTTTTTACAAATCCTCATCTCAATGATTTTTAAAAGACTTTCTCTTCTGTTGTTAAAAGTCTTCTTGGCTAATGTTTACTGTTGCGCGCTTCAACAGCGCATCTATTGTATGACTTTAAACAGCCGTGATTCGACACAGAGACTGTTGTGGTTAGCCAGAAGGTGTTATAGATCTATTAATATACCTTTGCGGTTTGTCATGTAGACTTAGGCATATAAACGTAATAAAAAGAACTTAGAACTGAACCTAAGTAAGAAAGTCGTTTAATGCTGTTAGAGTTCGACATAAGTGAACTTCGTGAACGTTATCTTACAGGTACTCTAAAGTCTGAATGAGAGATATACAACAAAAACAAGCGGTTTGATAAAACCGTTCTAAATTTCTGCGGTTTATTTGAAATGGTATTTTGTCATTTAGTACCTTAAAAGTTATTTATTTATCCTTTAAAGTTTTTTTCCCATTAAGACTAATTTGATCCGCAATAAAATTAGTTTCGTCGTCGTCACATACGAAATAAGCGTATTGTCATTCCAATTAAGTCAGCGTTAAGCCTGTCAAGGAATTCCACCGTAACTTTTTTGTGCATTAAATCAAACACTTTGGCTACTATGTCGACGTAATGTATGTCACAAATCATATGTAACAGAAGTGTCGTTAAAAAAAAAAGTTGCTATCAATCCAAAAAAAACTTTGGTGTAATACCGATTTCTCTATAAGACTGTCATTTGGAACAAATTTATCAGGGGTTTAATGCCATTATTGAGAGATATTTTACGAGGCACTACAGAAGAAAGAATTTTGATATGCATGGAACCATACTTTTAGCAAAAAAAGTTTGATAAATTATTATAGCCAAAGAAAAATTTATAGTTTTTCAAAAAATTTTAAGCCTGTTTAAGGGCGATTGTTTTATGTAAAAATCTAAAGCAGCATGAATTATGCTTTCAGAACCTATGCTGGTACAAGAACAAGTATGTAGCTGTAGATCCAAAAAATTACAGAATGTTTTCAAGGAGATAAAAGGAAAAGTGTTTACAAAAACTTTAATGAAAATGCATAGCAAGATAAAGTTTCTTGCAGTTTGAAACAAAATACCTGCTGATATGCTTGAAAAAATTAGTTGTTTATTGTGCTGAAATATCAGTCGGTTACGACTGATTACTCAGCTTTTCTACGATATCTTAGTGTAAAAAAGTCTGCTGTAACAACTTTTTCTGTCAGCATAATTACTGCTGCAGTAAGCAATTTTTGAATTATCAGTGAAAAACGTTTTAAGGCATTAAGTATAGATTGATCTGCACAATCTCTTCAGTTAAACTCTTGATTGCTTAGACCGTATGTCTTGGTAAAAAAAAAAACGAGTTTAAGCTAGATAATCGTTTCTAAACTATAAATTGGTAGTACAGTTGTTCTTTTACAGTAAACCACCAATATGAGGTCATACAGACAGATCAAAAAAATATGAATATTCAAAAAAAATCCTTTTTTTTTTTCTTTTTTTAAGAAGTAATCAATCTTGGTTTCGAAGTGCAGAACAACAGTAAATGCTTAATGCAGAAGCAAAAAAAATGTGTATGTTTAATACAGAATTATCATAGGTAACATGTTATTAAAGAAGATAAAATAGAAATAACATAAATCATTGAAAAAAAAAAATCAGAATTTTGGAAATGGCTGAAAAAAAAAGTGAAAAAGTCTAATAATTTGGAAAAAAAAATTAATAATTTGGTATACTATACACAGTGTAATCTGATAAATATGTTCAAAATTTAGTTATTACGATATTCTCGACCACTAATTTGTGATAAAAATTTTTGTCTATAATTCTTCATTAAACTAATCTTTTTTTACGTTTGGATAAAGCAAACAATGGTTAAATAACAAAAAAAAAAAGGTATTTTCAAAGTAAATTTGAAATTTTCAAAACTGCAAAAAAACTTATCATATTTATATTTTTTTTCTGAGCAACTTTGTAGCAACTGTCTAAGACGGGTATGTTTTAGAGGAATAATTGCCAAGACAAAAGTTATTTGCACACTATTATAATTATTGTACACCATACTGTTTCGTGGTGTACTTTTGAAACAAAAAAAACAGTGATCTGAAGTAAGCAAAAAGAGAAAAGACCACAAATGTACTGTAATGTTGAACACTAAAAATAGAGAATAAAGATAAACTGAGAGAAAAACAAAAAACTGTTGTACTGATCGTTTTTTTTATATGTATAGTTATGTATAGTATTTAAAATTTGATCAAAGTTGTGAAAATTGAAAAAATAAACAAACACATTGTTTTATTTATACCAATTACACTCGAATAGCAAATCGTAATGAAGGACTTATTTTTCCTCTTTTTTCCCCGCATTTCAATCTCAAAGTTTTCACCATCTTTTCTGTCGTCCTGCTTCATTTTGTCATAATCATTGATAAACCCGAAACAGTAGAGAATTGGTATGTTGCCGATGTGTAACAGTATGTCTTGTTGGTTAGAAAAAGTAAATTTAGGTTACTCAGTTCTGACAACTCTCTTCTATTCCTTTTTGACGTTTCATCTTCTAAGAGAAAAAAAAATTGGATAATTTATCAAGAATCCCTTTCACAATTTGGTTACCATTTTTTTCATTTTTGTAATAAGCAGCAAACCGATTCTGAGTATAAAAAAACAGTTTTTTATTTACAAAACAGGATTGTTTTTCCTTTCACCTGTATTTCTGAAAAGCCTAAACTTTGTTTAGGTTATAATATTAATAGGTATTTTCTCAACTAACAACAACAATAAAAAAAAAACAAAGTATATTTTCTGTAGTTCTCTTTTGTTTCTCGTATCTTTCAATTATCAACAAAAAAAAAAACAATCGTTTTACAAATACGGTAAAGAAAAAGTAAAAAAAAAACAAATTTTCTCGCATTAACTCTACTTATTTCCAGGTAATTTTATCATTTTTCACAAACAGCTAATAAACTTTAAAATATAAAAACAAAAAAAAGAATACTTTGAATATTAGTAAGTTGTTATTTAAAGTTTAATATTTAGTGCAAGTATAGAACTTCCTCTTTTCCGTTAACCTTAACACATTTGTTTACAGCCCATTTGATAGTTCTGTCTTATTCTGTTCTTTTCTGTCATATATTTCTTGACAGATTGCCAAAGAAAACAATTTGGTCCATTGGTTTAAGATCGGAAGTACAGTTCGATGTCGAGTTCCATTTGATATATACAGAATATAATCAAATAACAATTACTGCTTTTTTCCATCTTTTATTATACTTACTTTCGCTTACTGTAGCAGTATTTAGTTAATACAAAATTGACCAATCTTTTCTTTTTTTCCGTATCTCTCCACCATCGTCTTTCTCCCTCTCTCCATTCCAACTTCGTCCTTCCTTCTACTGTAAAAAAAAAAAGTTTCAGTTATTAAGGGAGCTCGCTTAACACTGCTTCAACTCTGCTACAGTTTAGCACAGAAGAAAAATAGCTCTTTTTGATCCCAAAATTTATACGGGGTGCACAAAAGATTTCAATTAAAATTTTTTTCTCGAAAACTTACCGGTAAATAGTGAAACTTTTCTAGAAGAACAGCAGTAATAATGATTAGTCAAGACTATATAACAATTTATCATAAATGCAATTCAACCTGTCCAAAAATTGCAATAATGATTCATTACATAGAAAATTTTTCTGGCATATCAATTTTTTACGCTAAATTTAAAACAAATTGAGTTAGTTTCTATAAACTTATGATTTCTGTTTCATATAACCCATTTGTAATCAAAAAGCACTAACAACATAAAATCTAACCAAACCAAATGAAAAGTTAATATCTGTTGCACAACAGATGCATCAGCGTACTTTTGTACAAATAACATACCATTCTTTTCC
>UXUI01009807.1:792-12635 GCA_900576705.1 Enterobius vermicularis
TACTGTAGATGGTTCTCCTAACGATGAAATTAGGTTCTCCTCGAAGGTTCAAGTGTATCTGCTATATATAAAGCATTTAAACCTTCGTCAAACTTTTATAATCGATACCCACCAACCTCTTACTCTTCTCCCTAGCAAAATAAAAAAAAAATTGTGAGATATTTAACCTTTCCCAAAATTAAAAATCAACGTTTAAGAATAATAGTTTAAGTGGTCGAAATACATTTAATTTTTTTCATGTAGATTCGAAAGTTACTCAAACAGAATTTCAAGGTAGAATTACTGCCTTTTCTGCTTTGATTATATAAACGAGCTTGTAAAGAAAAACAAGAAACTTAGGAAGCTTGAGAAAACGTTACTTTTTGGTTATCCCTTCTGCATTTGTCTCCTCAAATGTCAATAATTCTTTAATTTCCTCATAAGTTAGTAAACTTGCAGTCTCCAGAAACTTCAAAAAAGCAGATGCCTCAATATGTTCTAAATTGAAAAAAGGTTAGGAAACTACCAAGAAAAATGAAGATTATAATTTTCAACAAATGACCTGAAGTAGAAGTCAGCTTACCTTGTAGCCCAAAAGTTATCGCTCGGTGAAACCTGTACTGGTCCTCAACAGAACTTAACTCTTTTGCTGCTTTTAACATCTGACTCTTTCGAAGTTCCTCTAGACGCCTCTTAGCTTTTTCTAAGAGTTCCCCTAAAATTTGAAGTTTGCGATGCCAAAAAACTACACATGGTTACTGGAAAAAAAATTACTTCTTTCTTCTACAGAATGGAAAATTGGAAAACGGAAGTACAGACGTTTATCTTCGTCAGTTCTCATTCCTGAGTATCGATGGAGCATAAAAATAATTTTTTTACTTTCGATGGTAACATCTCGAGAGTACTTCACAATCCTTTCATGACGATCATGTTGCTCATCAAGTTCTGGAAAATCATGAGAGGAGAACTTCATTATACAAAGTCTTTAAAGTTCAAAACAAAGGTTAGGGCCGCCCCTTCTAGCTAACTACGTGGTAAAATCAAAAAACTAAATTCCAATACGGAAAAAATATTTTTGCATCCTGTAAACCGCCACTGAACAGATTCTGGTTATACCCTTAGGTGCACTTAAAAACGTCAAAATGTAAGACAGGAACCTTCAGAATCCTGTAGTTAAAAAACGTGAAAAACGTAACCAGAAATAAAATTAAGACTGCTTACCTTTTTGATAAGTCAAAAACCACCTCTTCCCCACCTCGTTAGAACATCTAATTGAAGAAGCCTTCATATCCATTTCTGCAAAACCTAAAAAACACTGAACAGCTTTTCTTCCTCGTCATAAGCATTGAATTTAGTGACAAATATGTCAAACACAATGGTTTGATTTCAGAGACCAACTTCGACTCATTTGTGATATAAACACCGAAAGACTTTTACAAGTTAAACTATCTTTATAGAAATTTAACATATACTATGACACACACTAGTGAACCGAACGCGAAATACAAATTGTGCTCTTATAAAGAACTTAACAAAATATTCGCAAAAACAATGGACAACTAAACAAAAACCCCGTTTTTAAAACACAGTGGACCTCTCATCAACAGCGGTAACTGTAGAATAAAAAAAGACATGATAGTAGCAGCAGTCGCGTAAAATGATGAAGCTACTGAAATAAAAGTTCAAAATTAACCAGCAAACAGAAGATTAGCTTCCGCACCAGTGGGATACCAAAACACACTTAATAATACGTTACCCACCCGGGAGCTCAAGAGAATTCATTAAACAGTGAAAAAATATACACTAAAATTTAAGAAAAATGAGCAAAGTTGAAGACAAGAGCCAAGAAATAGAAATAAATAAAAAAACAATAAAGAATTAAACTGTGCCCAAGACATCAAGTACTGTTAATATAATTAGACTTCTAAGTGAACCAGCAAACATTTTCATACTGTAAAAGATATTATCAGAAGTAGCTACAACATAACTGAACTGAGCCACTCATGATAATTATGTTAGTTGCTAACTGTAAGCAGCATAACAAATTTTGTCATAGACGTCAGGAAAAGCATCTTGGCAGTCATACTTGACACGTAGCCAGTGGTACAAATTTGAATTAAACATTTCCCAGAACTGAGGTTTGTCCATGTAACAATCTCCAAACGCCATCTTAAACCTAAAAATACATTAAGAATCTGTCAGAAGGAAAATACTTCTTCTGAAATTTATTTTCTTCTTATTTATCTTTCAAATCTATTACAAGGGGCAGTTTAGAGGCATAAGGCTCAGGTTGTTGAAAAAAACAAACAAAGCCACTGAAATTAGAGTCAGGTAACACATGCTTACCCACTAATAGAGCTTAAATATGCTTCTATTTTCTTGAGTGCATTAGGAATAACAACATCGGACTTTCGTAAAGTACCAGACATCCCTATGCAACAAAACAGTAGTCGTTTTCCCGCCCTTTGTCTCATAAAACCAGGAGTTGGATTCAAAACTAAGGGGCACAGCCAGAGTGGATAAATCTGTGAAACAGTTAACAACCAAAGTAAATATGCAACGAACAACATCTTAGGAAAAAACTGCAAAAAACTACAGATAACATTAATTTCTTAACTATAAAGAGAAAATCAATTGCTAAAACCTCTAAACCAACCATCTCCAAGCTGATAAAAGTAGAAATAACCAAAATGAGACCTTAAGGTTGTCATTAACCAAGTTCACCGTGTCCCACAAACGGTCTACTGGTACCAAAAGTAACTGAGCAACGTGGTGACTTCTGTGATAATTTTCAATCTGATGCGTGACACTGTCTTTCAGCATTGTTATTCTAGGTGGTAACATCCAACCAAGAAAGAATCGGAAAAAGTCACTTCGAACAAAAGGAAGAATATTCTGTTAAAAATGTAATATTTTCAACTTTTTTAACAATGAGGAAACTAAAACGCCGTTACTAATTTCACATGCAAGTAAAACAAATTCAAGTTAAAAAAAAGAATATACCTTAATTTCCCAGAAAAAGCTTTTTGAATGTCGACAGTAATATCGGACAACTGGCACATGTTCCGTGTATCCTTCCAAAACTCCAACGTTTGAAACGTGTTCAAAGAATAGAGGCTGATACCATTTACCTGTTTTAGTTATCAAATTATACAAAAATAAGCTGCTTTTTCAAACAGACTCATATTCATTGAAAAAGCACCTATTGTACTTATACGTTCGTTCCTAGCAGGACCATCAGAAAAACAGCCCTTCACTACAACCCCAAAATCTTGACTGAAATGAATGCCTTCAACAAACTCGTTGCTACGGTCCTCCGCTTCCTTTTTAAGAGCATCTTGCATAAGCTAAAACTTTTTTTTTTTGAACCGTTAAATTAGCCAAAACAAAAGATAAGCAAAAAAACTGTGTGAATTCCACGGTGTCTTAATTTTGCTGCAAAAAGAAAATTAAAAAATTGAAACTTGAGACAGCTTTTCGTAAGCAAAATGATTGACAAAAAATTCTAAATAACAACCGCACAAAAAACAAGCGGAAAGCTCTTTGCAAATATGGACCAATCATGTGTTTCAAAAAATTTCAAATAAAACAAAAAAGTATTTCTCTAAGATTTTTTATACCAAAATGAGAAGTTAGAATCAGAACAAATTAAGTAATATTTAAGAAAAGAAAAAAAGAAAAAGCAATGACTAGTCGTACAAATAGATGGGTCTCAGCAAAAAGGGTCGCAAACTTTTCATAGTTATAAATGTATTACAGGCTTCAAACCAAAAATCTCGCTTTAAATCTGTCGAAGCCAATTAAATATTTTATAAGGAGTTACAAATGAATGACTACCTATTTCCCTACCTCTAGCGAGTTGCAAGGAACATATGTCAGCTTTACAAACGGCTTGCACGGAATTATCTTCAACTTTGCTGATACCAAAACACCGATACTACCGTGCGAGAAAGGAACCCCGTAAAACAAAGCAAAATCTTTTTCAACCCCTTCCGTCTTTTTCTCCACCTGTAATAGGAAAATCTGTCTCACAGAAGCAATAAATTTGTCACTTTATCTTTAAAGTGGTACAAATAATAGGACAAAAAGTTGCCTTTGCCGTTGTGACCAGTGACCCGTCACTCAGTACTAATTCGAAAGACAGGCATAATTCGTGAAAAAAACCATATTTCTTACTACTTGACCCAACTCCAAAACCATTAATCAAGCCTGAAGATTAAATAAAACTATCATAACTCTAGAGAACTTTTTGCGCAGTTCCTCAAAAAAACGTGCTTGCCTGCAACTAGAAATAAGAACTTTTCCAACAAGAAAAATAAAAACATGTCAAGTAACACAAACAGAGGCTGACCACCAACTGTCAAATCTTCTAGCTCCGGAACTATTGGTAAGGTATAACCATTCGGAACCAAATATTTGATTAATTGTCCTATATTAAGCATAGGTTCAACATGAACATACTCCTGTTGCAAATTTATCTACAAAAGTCGACTCTCCTTGGCTGTGATGAATCCCTATTCTTTAAAAAAAACTCCAATCCCTCAGAAATAAGTTTCAATACTCTTCACCTCTAATATATCTTGGAGACCACTAATATTTATTAATGTGCAGCCATCTTTGTACTTCGGAAGGCAAACTCCCAATGTCTTCCAGCCACGCCTCGAAGTACACAACTTCGTTTTCCGACCGTTATTGTTCCATTTTTTCATCTAGAAAATTAAACTAAGGGTAAAAACAGAAGCCAAAAAGAAAGGTTTGTTGACATGTTAATCGTGACTTACCTAATTCTCGAATAAGCTTATCCGAAAAACATATTAACTGTCAAACGCCTTACCGCATTTTAAAAAATTACGGTTTTTCCAAAAGATGACTCAATAAGAGTAAGTCTGACCTGTCTTTGGATGAAAGCAACCCTTCGTCTATGCGTTGAGTGAGCTGAGCGAGTGATAAAAATGAACCATGTACGCAGGTCCCTTATGCGATTGAATATGTAGCTTGCAGGAAGTGTAAAGAAAAGAACAAAAAAAGACCAAAGGCAAATAGTAATATAAAAAAACTGCTCATCAAACTGCATCCTTACTTCTCGAATTCTTTTTACAATCGTTAACATCTGTATTAAAACAAAAGTCTTGAAAGATTATCCGTTATCACCTTGAACGTCAAGGTTTCAGTAGGAAAATATCTAAAATGCTTGATTACAAAAAAAAAAAAAAAATTCGAATATCACTCCTTTAGATGAAATAAAAACCAACAAAAACCCTAAGAAAAGTTAGATTTCTTCGTAAAAGCTAAGTTGTGCCAAAATAAAACAATAAGGTTTTTTCAGGAAATCTTTGGCAAACAGGCAATCTTACAAACTTATAAAGAATAGCTTAGGCAATATCTGGGAATATCATTTGCATTAGGGAACGCAAAGATGAGCGCAACCCAAAGAAAAAGAATTACGAATAAAATGAACAAGGCAATAGGAACCAGTTTTCGTAAACAATTTCTGCAACATAAAGTTACCCTTAGCGATGCTGTAAAACTCACATTCTATATAGTGACCCCGATAAACGACGGTTAGAAATTACAAGACCACCCTATATTAGCGGGTGAGGTTGAAAGGCGGCCACGTTCCTGGTATTTCAAATTTAACTCGCTCTGATGCCTGACGGTGCCTTCAAAGAGAACTCGTGATAAGACAGCAATGTTACAAAGGAGAGGAACAGAAAGAAGTGCGACAAGAACATTCCAAAGTCGCTACCCTTCATTCTTCTGAGCATGTCCATTATAAGGAGTTTTATAGCGTCAGCTATAGAAACAATAAACAAAATACAAAATACAAAGTTAAGTTGGTTCAGACTGTTCACAAACCAAAAAAAACTTTTCAGCTGTTGCCTGTAAAGAAAACAGCAGTTTCTCACGAGATATGTCTACACTGCACAAATGCCGTTCAAAAAAGCAATGCGATTGTCATACCTCTAAAACTGCAGTTTTGTCTGCTGTATATACAAGTAACTGTTTTTGTAGTAAGACCGTGAAGTTTAGGTGAGATGTCCATATGTAATGATTAGTTGAGAAAAAGAGCCACCAAACGAACGTCACTCAAATCTAGAAAGACTCAATTTGTTCTGTTCATTTCAAAAAAATAGCAAAACTAAACTACTTCATCTTTAGATGGTGAGTTGGTGAGTTTTGTTACAAGTTTTTCTAACCATTATGCAGCTGGAACATATTGTAGCCCTGAAGTGCTAAATATACTCTGAAAGAAGAAATGTTACAAGAAGAAATTTGACAAAGACTGCCTGCAGCATTAGTTCTCGAAATCTTTGAGGAATTCATTATCCTTGTTTGGCAGCGTAAAATTCTTTGTATTTTAAAAAATTTGGGCGTCAATAGTGCAGTTTTTAACCAAAATAAAAGAGAAAAAAAAAAGCAACTTGTAGCCAAATAAAAAGCCACCACTGTTATATTACACCAGAACCGTTGACATCTGTCAGAAAAGCTTAGGTATTGGGCTTCCAAGCACTGACCGAGGAAGGCTGGCTACTCATTTTTTTTGCTAATGGCCGTAATTCATGCTGGGTTGGTGCCAAAGTTTCAAAGCATTTACGTTATACAAAGAAAGTTGAACTAGCTGCACCTCTTTTTTCCAAATTAAATCTGCTATCTTTTGCAACGGGATGCTGTTCTCGCTGTTTTTATGGAGCTGGTGTGATGTTTAGCAACATGTAGTTTCCATTAGCAGTTGCTGCACTTGTCGTATTGTCATGTGGGTTTGTTTTGTGTTTATGGAATTACGGAAAGGACTGTATTTCCTTCTTTGGGTTTTCTGAGTTCAAGCCTAGGGTGAACTTACGGTGTACGTTGGAGATGAAGTAGCAACAATACGAAGGGGATAGAAAATTGGAGCGTTAGAAACAAAAATATCGGTAAATAACGAGGAGTTATTAGCGTTGGACAGTACAGTTTATGTCCCCTCATTATGTTGTTGAAGACGTATAAGACAGACAGGTTAAAAGCAACTGTAAAATAAGTGATCTTTTAATGATTTAGAAAGATGAAGAAAATAACGAACTGAATAAACATATAAATCAATCAGGGAAGTATACGTGTTAGTGAACTGTTCCCTTGCACTGCATGTTTCAAATGCCATTCCATGAGCACCTCAACATCATATGGGCTTCTGTGATCTCTACGAACGGAAATAATGGCTTTCTTTTTCAGTTTTTATCTGTAACTCAGAACATGTTGGTTTAGTACCATGTGGCACACCTTACCTGCTTAGTTGCACAAGGCGATTATTTTAATATTTTAAAACCGGATCCTCTATAACATAATCTCATTCTTTTTAGGACTTATTTTGATGATTTTCTATGCTACCTTATTTTTCTTTTTTTTTTTTCCAGATATTCTTTCAGTTATTTGTTCCAACTGCGTAGCCGCTTTACGATCACTCAGGCGATAGTGCAATTGCGGTAGTATTTGCAGTTGGAGAATTAACAAGGCAGAAGCTAAAGTAATTACTGGAAAACGAAGTTTAATTAAGTAAAAAGCTGCTGCGTATCAAACCTAGTGACGAACAGCAGTTTTTACAGGATTTTTCGGATGCTGCGTCAAATAAGGTTCTTTATATAGAGAAATATATGGAACTTATTAGTGGAATGTTATGCCACACCCAATTATAAATTTATTTTGCTAGTATGATGAAACTGATTGTAAAGTCTAATTTTCGCTAAACCAGGATGTTGTAGCAGTCCTCAAAGTGCCTGTAATTGGGAATTACAAGAAAGAAATAAGTAAATATATTAATTAATTAATTAATAAAAGACATATACCTGAAGTTATGAGGCTGTAGATCAAATTATCAGTGTTATGTTAGGTCTTTAGATTTTTCTTTACAACTAATTTGCTAAGAGGTTAACGTTTCAATGAAAGCTTTAGGAAATGAACAAGAGTAACGTTTGTCACCAGTTTTGCTCTTAATTATTTAACAAGGAGTGTGACTGAATGCCCTTAAAAAGTTAATGCAATACTTTTTTTGTCCAAAACATGACATTTTCAATAGTTTTTTAACTAAATGACCTGTGTTAAAAGTAAACTGAGTAAAGTTTCGGCATTGCCCACTTACGAATGTCTGGCTAAATCTGTTAAAGTTTTTTATCGTTTTAACGCGATGACTTTAAGATTCAGCAGTGGTTGGGGGGCTATAGTAGTGAAGCAATTGTGCTGTAAAAAGTAAATTTGGTCCTAATGCGATTGTTTATGCGATTTATTTTCACATCGTTTTACTTTCCAATTTCATCGGTCGTTCTTTAGGAGCAGGTTGATTGAGTTAAATTTTAAAATAACTTTTTTTTCAGTGCTTTTAGATGGGCATCTTAGCTGAATTTTTCAGGGATCTCTGTATTAAGTTTACAGTGAGTAATTTTAATGTTATTGGAGTAAGATGTAATTATTTTCTTTTCTCAGTTTTGCGATTTCCCTCGCAGAAGTTTTCATGTGTTTGTTTGTTTTTGTATTGTATTAGTATGTGGATTTATCTTACTGATTAGGTTTTTATAGACAAGAATATATTCTTGTTCAAGAGGCTGTGGTTATCGACGCTATTGCAGTTTAGGTGTATCCATTCTTCGGATGTGCATTTTTTACCGTTAATCAACCTTATTTTATTTTTATTTTTGTACTTCTCGATTCCAGTTTATCATTGGCAGTTTCAGATTTGTCTCTAAACTTATTGGTGGTTGTCGAACAAGGAATTCTGAAGTTTTGTATTAATTTTTTAAATATCTTAAATGTCTTTTAAGCTCAGCATTTTAGCTTCAAGAGGTGGCATTCACGAAATTTTTTTCTTAGGTAGTTTTGTTTAGACTGGAAGGACTGCTATTTATGAGATGAACTTTGCAGTGGATGGCGGTGTAATAGGTACTGACTGCATTTTGCAGCCGGAGGCTGAAGGATCTGGAAAATTCAGTCCCATTCCTTATGCAGTGCCCTTCTTATAGTTTTTGCGTACTTATTTTCTGGTGCTTTAAAAAATATCTTTTAAGCGCAGCATTTTAGCTGTATACGTAGAACCCGCTGATTTACTGCATGAGTAGGGCAAAGAAATTGGAAAATTTTTCAAAAATGTGTGCTCGTATAAGTGGCGGCCAGAAAACGGCCGAAAAACGTTTTTTTGATAAAGTTCGAGTCAAAGTTTTTATTTATGCGTTTCCAAGCAATGGTTAGTACTGGATTTTGAAAGGTTCTGTGCTCGTGAAGTACACATGAAAGGCACAAAGCTTTCATATAATTTGTATTTAGAAGCAACTAAAATTTAAAAAGTGTTTTTTGTTAAAAAAAACTGACGGGGTTACAAAAAAGATATTAAAAGAAAAGTTTAAAACGTAAGGCGTTGTTATAAAAACTGTCTCTTTGCTTGGTTCTATTTTTCAAGTTCCGCATTTTTATTTTTCAAAAATCGTCTGTTTTTATTTTGTATTTCGCGAGACAAAAAATGACTAAAAATGTGACAACATTCATCACTTGAAATCGTCCAAGTAAAGTTTTTTAGTTTAAGTAGTAAATTCTTTGGAAACAATTTCTTTTCTACTTTTTTTGCCACCAGTGCCAGAAAGGTCGCACGTTGCTTTTGTGGTTTTGTGTTGCTTCTTCACTTCAGTCCGTTTCATAAAACTACTGGCAGTTGTGAAAACTGCTCTGGATGTACTTTAAGATTTTTTTTGAGAAGAAAAGTTTGTTCATTGTTTTTGCTAGAAGGCTTACAGTACGAAAACAGTTGAACTCCAAATACTTAGCAGAAATACTTCAATTAGAGCAGAGAGTATCTCCAAGATGAATTCCCTAAAAATCGTGTAGTTACTAGACAGCAACTACTCGTTGCGACGCGTGTCGCTGAGGTAACTTCTTGGTGAAACAGTGTAGAAGTAAGAGTGAAACTTCAACACTAAGCCAATCAGAAGTTACCAAGAAGTGCTCAAACATGCTCTAAACTGTTATAGAAGAAGCCAGCGGGACGGGAATCAAAAATTTCTAGGAAGAGATAGAGGTAAAGTAACGTTGAAAGAGTCTTTTTGGATGAATATGATTGGTTGTGGTTACGTACAATAATCTGTATGCTGTGCTCTTCGCTTTGCAGTTTTTTCAAACGATCACTCCAAGCTCTTCCATGTCATTTGTTGCTTCGTGGTTTTGTTGGTTTTTACTGGATTGAGGTATTTTATATATTATATATATTTAGTCGAGCTGGGTTGAAAGAATGAAGCAAAACCCGTTTGTGTCGTTTTCCGCTAGGAAGGCTCGCAAGGCGCATTTCAATGCTCCCTCGCATATACGTAGGAAGATAATGAGTTCGCCTTTGACAAAGGATCTTCGCAATAAGCACGGGATCAAGTCCATTCCAATCAGGTAATGATTATTTCCTGCCTTAATGCATGTCTTTTCTCAAATTGTGGGAAGTAATAGGAAAATTAGAAAGCGAACTGTGGGAGTACTGTTGATAACTTTTGGCTCGTCTTAGCACGTTACTTGCGACAAATTATTTAAAGCAGTCGATATTTTATATTATAAATTGAGTTGAATACCATTTCTAATATATGGAATTCCACCTTGAATCGTGTTCGGATGTGTAGTATGTCTGAGTATTTCTTGGCATAGAGTGTGGGAACTTCGAGACTGATTGAAATTAATTAGGGGTATTATCATTGGGAAGTTGTTTTGAGAGGTCATTAAGTGTTTTTTCTCCTTGACTTTCGCAATGACAAGTCATTTCCTGAACAAAGACAGGTTTTTAAGGGATTTTCACACCTGTTAAGTGGTGGTGTCAAGCTATAATGGTGAAAGGAATGCGCTTTGAGGTGAATTTCAGGATAAGGCAGTATAAATGTTCAGTACTACATGAATTATTTTTTTTTAAAGAGAATTTAGTAGGCGTTTGTTTTAGTGCTATATCTGTTTTTTTAGCGGTTATTGCAGTGTTTCTCCTAACACGTTAGTTTCTCTTGTTCCTATTCATTATCTTTTACGTCCTTGCCTACATCGATTTTGGAATTCCTTATATTGTATCTTCAGAAAAAAGGCGACAGTATTTCTTTACAGTTCCTGCTGCACAGAAGGATTAATGGATGCATCGTCAATTAAAATCCGAAATGTAGTCTTTGTTTATGAGAAGACATGTCTTGAAAGAAATTTTTTTCTTTGCGAATCTGTAACTAATAATTCATTTTTGGGTTTGAATAGCTTGGATAGTTTTTTTTTCTCTTTCACCGTTATGTACATCTACAGAGGCTACAGTAATCTCTTTAGTCATTAAAAATCTTGACCAAATTTTATTGTCCCTTATTCAAAAAACAAGCCTTTATTATTTGGTAAATGTTGCTCGTAGTCTTGCGTGTGAAATATTTTTTGCGGTTTTTCATTTGCACTTACCAAATACTGTACCAGCAGAATGCTAATGCATGAGTTATATTTTAATTTCTTTTTTCTCGAGCAAGATGCAGGTCTCCTTTTTGCTTTGCGTCGTTATTCTAGAAATCTAGCTACTGTAGTCCTTACGAATAGACTTGATCCATTTGTTTTGTAACCTAAGCTTGCTCTTTTTAGAGTTGACGATGAAATCATAGTTACACGAGGCCACTATAAAGGCAACGCTGGACGTGTTATGCGTGTCTACAGGAAAAAATATGTTATACATATTGATAAAATAACAAGAACGAAAGCGAATGGATCGACAGTGCACATTGGTATTCATCCGTCAAATGTAATTTACCTTTTAGTATATTCACTCTTAACACAGACTAGTTTTAGGTTTTTTTGCGTGTTGCATTCTCGAAAAGGTGCCAAACTAGTTTTTTTTTTTTTTTGTAAGCTTTGAAGTATGG
>UXUI01009810.1:0-16309 GCA_900576705.1 Enterobius vermicularis
TTTTTTTTTTCAGTTCTCAACCATCATCACCGCTTTTTGCAATCATTCAAACGGTTATGGTACAGCGTATGAAGACAGAAGGCACGGACGATAGTTGTTTGATTTTAGATGATCTTCAAATTTTGTACTTCTGAACTTGGCAAATCAGCTATGGTCGCATATGTGAACGAATGTGTGTGTGTATGTGTGTGTAATTTATATGTTTGTATGTGTTGATAGGTATGTGCATCGGCAACAACATTGGGTTTCTATGATAAAGTATTGCCGGAATATGAGTTCCGATAGAAAAAAAAAAAAGGAAAAAAATTACCATCTTTTCCTCAATATTATTAATACAACCAAAAATAGTCATCAATATGTGAGCATATAAACGGTTGGGTGGAATTCTTGGAACCGTTGATACATTGATGAGACTGCTGATTTAGAAGAGCGCTTGACTTCTGTTGTCATAAAATGGAAAAAAAAAAGGCAATAACCACACGTCGGCAGATTCTTACTGGTAAGCTTAGTCTATGACAAATGTAGGTAAAGACGGTAAAACTGTATGAAAGGAAAAAAGAAATAAAAATATATAAATAAATAATTTTTTTTTTGTTCAATCTTCAAGTTATGCATTAAGCATTACAGTATTGGTTTTGGCAAAAAATTTTACTGCATTGCAAAAAAACTTCAAGATTAGTTATATAATGTAATTTAAGCCTTCAAAAAAAAACGTCAGTACATCCGTTATTGGTATCTGTCAAATTTACTGTTGAAGTGTAAAAAAGATTTTTCTTTCTTTTTTTCTTTACTTAATTATTTAATTACAGCACAATTCAATGGTTATTTATTGGAATCACTGCACAGTTGAACAGTTGTTTTGAAGAAAAAAAGGTCTTTTTTTTTTTTATTCTTGAATAATCAGCTATATATAGTTTTATAGTTGAGACTCATAATATACCCCGGTAATAGTGTTGGAATTGAACTTATCGCAGCAGAATCAGCTAATGCAACTTTTTTTTTTTTTTTTATTTCGTTGACATCAAAAATGTTGGTTATTAAAATGTAGTTGAAAAAAAAAGTGTACTTCAAATAGATTTATACGTAATTAACAATTGAAAAAAGAATAAGAACAAAAAAAAAAAAGAAAGAGTTCCATAACTGCTTTACACTGATACTGATTACCGATGAATCATCTTTTTGTTCTTTTTTTTTTTACTGCAATTTTTTTTCAAAAAAATTATTGCTCAGTAATTTAATGATAATTGAAAAATGCTTTTGAGCAATTGTTTAAAAATTATTGATAAAATAGGAAAGAAGAGAGGAAAAAAAAAGAAATTTTTGTTTATTTACTGACTCAAACGACATAAAAGTTATAAATAACCCACCTGTTTTTTTTTGGGTAGTATGGCGCAATAAAGAGAGAGGAGAAAAACAAAAAATTGTCTGCAAATTATTTGATAACCAAAAAAATGTTCCAATATAAGTTTTTGGCAAACTATTTTTTAAGTTCACTTTTATTTCTATCCTAAAAAATACCAGCAAAAAAAACTATTTCCTTTTCAGTTTTTGTATATCGTTACAGAAAAGAAGCCATCCGGCGGAAAAATATACACCAAACAGCTCATTATCTTTTGCAGCTTGCTCATTAATTTTACATGATGCATTTCAGTTTATCACATGGTAATAGTTAAGAATAGATATTTCGTTTTTTTTTTGATATTAATGACAACACAGTTTCAAAGTTGAGACTTTAAAGTCTGTAAATTAGCTTTATAATTTTTTCAACGACTGGTTCATTTAAAGTATTGTTGACAGGTGTTTAATAATTTATAATTTAGCCAACTCAGTGGTAGCAACAAATCAAAAGGTAGAGCTGTTTCTCATAATATCAGTCACGATTCAGTTGGTTCAATGCATATATAGTTTTTTAATGCTTCTAAAAAATTACTGTTTTGAAAAACCAAAACTTTTTTTTTCTGTAGATATTTATAAAAAATTTTGAGCTTTTTTAACGGCATATACTTTCACCAATTCATTTATTTTTTTGCAAATTCACAGCTTTTTACAGCTCTTTCTATCACTAAAAAAAAATTAATTTTGCTCATTCTGTGAGAAATCTTATTCTACTGGGTTCCTTTCAGTTTCAAAATCGTTTTTAATGCTACTTTATAGACTGGTGTAGGCAGAGGAAAATCATGTGCTCTATCTTCATCAAAATAACATAGGAGAGAAAAAAGTGAAGAGAGGAAGTTCTTATGTTGACTTTGATAATGTTTATTCATTAAAGAAAAATTCTTCTTTGCTCGTTTTTCAAACCCAAAATTGACTGATGAGATTTTTGTAATATAAAAAAGTGAGATTATATGCTAAGTTAAAATTGTTTTCAAACAAAATCTTTGAAAGGTTACTACAGTTTTCTGAAAACAGTAAACTATACTGATTATAAAAGCTACTTGTTTTATTTTGATATGATGACCTCATCGGTGATTTCAGTTCGATCTCTTCTTTGAACAGTTTAACGAACCAACATCTTAAAAATGGTTTTCTTTTGCTACTTGATGTTCAAATCGCTAATATTTATCTTCAGTTTTGCTGAAAAATTACCATTTGTAGAGGAAATCCTTGACACTAGAATAGCACACCGGCAACACCTGCAATTCTGACATTTCCTGCTTGTTTGCAATTTGACAAACTTGAAGTGCTGAAGTTCTGGATGCATCTTCGTTATAAAAGACTAACTCTAATTTACCTTAAACTTAACAAGTTTCGTTTTTAAGTCGGTTCTACTCTTTTGTGAAAGGAATCATGACTGCTATTGGTGCAGCAACAAATGCAGATGAAGTCTTCGACGTGGGCGCGCTACGCAATTTTAAGGAAGCAGTTAGTCAGATTTTAGTGGCAATTTCCGTACTATGCAGTTTTGTATATTTAGCTTAAACCTGGTTGCTAAAAAGACAAAAAGCAAAGCACTATAAATTTTGACATGTATTATTGTAGAGACAATAAAACTTCAACAATAGTTAAAAAAGTTTTTCAATAAAGTTAGGTCAGAACAGAATTTATAAAGCTTTCCAAAAGCATACGGATATATATAATATCAATTTTTATTATAACATTTATTTCTGAGCTTCAAACTGTCTTGTTTGTTTTTCAAAATGTGGCAATTAAAACTCCTTAAATTTTTCTGTGATTGGTCATAAGCGTCTTGAATCTGGTGAAAAACGTAAAATTCATCATTCAATTAAACAGGCATCTTCAACAAAGGATGTTTCAAGTTTGCATTTTAGTGCACAATTAGTGCAACATTTTTTGGTAGTTTCCGGTAAAAAGTAGAATAAAATTGTTTTCTGCTGTTGCAGCCGCAGTATCAAATTCAATTAAACCATTTTAACTCTGGCAAATGTAAATTTTCATAACAATGAAGGTCTAATTAGAACGTAGTAAAACAAGTGAATAAGTGACCTGAGAGGACAGATGAAAGTTAAAAATCAGCGTAGACTATCACTTCTTCTTTGTTTGTAACAATTAGAGGAACTGATAACAGTAAAATAATATATCATTTTTTATTGAAACATTCTGAGTTGAAGTAGCCTCGCTATAACTATTCGTCTTTATCGGCAGATTAAAATCTACACGAAGCAACGACTGAAATTTGTTACAAAAAATTAACTGCAGAATAGTCACAATAGTTACCGTAGAAGTTTCACGTAGAGGTAAAAGCGAAAATTAGCAGCTGAAGCTTAAATGTTCTTCAGAACATCGCTGTTGCTTGAAAATTCGACTGATAGCAGTAAAACTAAACCAAAAAAAGTGCGATTAGTTTCAACCACAAATTTTAGATAAAAGTGGCGTATATGAGAACAGTAAAGCAATCAAAAAAAAAGTTAGAACTTGGTTACAGGGAAGCAGGAAGATATTTGAAAGTGCATTCAAACAAAACGCAGTGGTTGAAATTGACCTTACCCCAAAATTGAGAAGACTGTTTCCAAAACTAAATTACATTTCTACAACCGCACCTAAATACCTG
Source organism: Enterobius vermicularis (assembly GCA_900576705.1). Classification (NCBI taxonomy): domain Eukaryota; kingdom Metazoa; phylum Nematoda; class Chromadorea; order Rhabditida; family Oxyuridae; genus Enterobius; species Enterobius vermicularis. Next base: position 4,010 of record UXUI01009810.1, read on the forward strand.
CGATCTGTTGTAGAGCTAAAGAGGGCAATCAACTTGCTTTTGCAGGCTTAATGTTTTGAAATGGATATAGGTAAAACGTATGAACCTGGCCCAGTTGTTTGGTACTTTCGCAGGAAACGAATTTTCAATGCATATTTCACTGTCGCATCTGACAGTTGATATTTCAGTGCCTGAAGTCGGAATACTAATAGCTACTTTTAGGCAGAATTTTTAAGAAATGATAGAGAACAGTGCCTTTTTAGAACCAAAAAAAGGCTTGGAACTTTCAAAGTCTAGCAAGTTGTTTTACCGGTTACAAATAATTTTTACGCATTAAATATCCTGGTTTGTTTTTGCATCATTAGTGGTACTGCGGCAAACAGATTTAATTTAGTTCTGTTCTCAAAAGCAACGAAATTATCTTTTAAAGAAAATACCTATCAAAAAAATCTTATTGCTGCTCCATACAGCTCTGCATTGACCAAACAGGCCGAATGTCATACTCAGAAACCGTAAGATTTCTTTATTCGTTCAGCGAGAGCTGTTGCTATAGCCTTGCAAAAAGATTGCCAGCAGAGCAAAAAAAAAAATTTTTTTTTGATAATCTTTTACAATGCTATTCATATAAAATTCAAATATGCTTTGATTTGGAACAAAACAACAGTAAGATTGGTATCAGCTGTAACGAACTCAGACGAAATATATGTTCATCTGTGGTCAATTTAATAAACAGGCTGTCACGCTTCTTAAGATAACCAGGCTTTAGCTATCAAAACTAGTTTTTTTCAATAATATACAATTAAAACCTTCAAATAAATAACTACAGCTTCTATAAGAAGAAAAAAACAGCTGTTAAATTAAATGTACAAGAAATTCTATAGCAATAAAAAAGCTTAAACTTTGCAATACATTTGCTATTATGTTGTGCTATATTCAACCGACAAATCAATATTTAAAAAATTTATAGTGGTCTAAATACTTTTACAACATTCAAATATAGATAAATTGAACTTCTGTAAAAGTACTTAGTAATAGTCCTGCAAACTTTACTTGATTATTGCAGTATTAGCTACAAAGAATAAAAACTGAAGGGTTTTTGCTCGTCTTTTATTACGAAGGTTACTTGCGCATTCTCAATCGTAGATAGTCATCATCCTTCTCACCTCATCAAGGTTTGAAATAATCAATTTTGGGAGATTTTTAATAATTGAAATAATTTTTCAAATATACTGGAAGCGCATTTGATGTTTACAAAACATCTTCTCTTTAATAATCTGCAGAACAGTAAGAAAATTAAAAAACTAATTTTAGTGCAGCGCTTTGTAATTGATTATTTTAGCTTTTCGAGGATTCTAGATATTATTGCGAATCGTCAGTTTCTTTTATATATTTTGCAATTCTACGGTATATGTTATTCTCCGTTAATCTTTTGTTTGCATTGGTGAAACTAAATTTGTTGGGAATTCTAGAGATTGATAGAAAAATCAGGCATCCTTTTTCTCTAGTGGAAGCTTTACTGTCTATATACACTTTTATAAATATGTATTTGCTACATTTTTTTTAATTTTGTTAACGAACATGTTCCTGAATCGTTTCTTGAATCGAGACAAACTCCAAAGATTCAACCTCAAAAAACCAACCTATAACGGAAAACTTTTTATACACTATCAACTTATCCTCTCCAGATTGTAAGCTGCTACTTCTACCGCACGACTTCAGATCGCTAAGACAATCGCCTACTGTTGCTACTTAATTTCCCAAAAAAACCAACACTCCAGCAGCAAAAAATTAGCTGTTTTCTCTTTTTTATGCATAACGACCAAGGAATATTTCTACTTCTTCTAAATATACAGACTAAAATAATTTCCACCAAGACTCATGCTTTATTCAGCAGCCAAAATAATCGCTCTTACCTCTCACAGCAGTCATAATTTTAATTATTTCTATGCTCTAAAGACATTTCCTCTGGTCTTACGCATTGTCTTCCTACCGCAGCTTCTACTGTTTCCCTTCTCCTAGTTTTTCAACAATGTAAAGAGACTTCTGTAAAAGCACGGTAAAATACTAAAAGTGAAAATTAGTTAAGAGACTCAGCTAAAAGCGCTTGCTACAGAACTGAAAATTGGCAACAAGAAAAGCGGAGCTATATATACCTAATAAACTGAAGTTTAGGCGATGTCGCGACAGCACACAAAATGGCTTGGAGGGCCGAAGACGGTAACAAAGCAGATACGACGCTGCGGAGACCCAACGAAGGGTATAAAACAGCAAGGTATACAGGAAGAAAGTTTTTGTTTTCTTGTTGTAATAGAAGTTAATGATCGCTGCAATTTTCTTTGCTTTTCCTGCCCATTGTGTAGTTTTATCAATTTTCTACTAAATTTGTTTTGTTTTGTCACTTTAGTTTAAAATAGTTTGGTGTTCATTGTTTCTTGATTTCCTCAAGTTTTTTACATTTATTATTTGTTTGAAGTTACTTCGTTTCGATCCACTGAAATAATTCTTTATCTTCATTGGCTGCGGATCAGTAGTGGTCTTGAGAACCAGTGTTGATTTTCAATTCATAAGTTAATTTAAGATACACTGTCAGAGTCTAAGTTAGTGAGCGGCGCTCAGCAAACTTTCCCCATTCCCTATACCGTCGTTACCGATATCTGCTTAAGTGTAATATTTGGAGTCTTCAAAAAAATAAAGAATTATTCAATAAGTCAGGCGTTCAACAATATTACCACCTAGTGCCAATTCGAGGTTTACAATATAGTGCTGCAAGTGTCGGCAACTACGATTGCTTGCGGTTTATAGCGGTTCATAGTATAATTTCTCATAAGTTTAAATTCGTACGCTTGGCTAGCTTCCAAGGCTTCGAAAACAATAGAGTAGTTCAGGTTTGAAACACATCACGGATCCTTCATTACACCTCCAGGTCGACTCAATTCCAAAAACTTTCATGGTTTCCAAAGGTTTAGCACCTTACGAATTTATATGTATGCCGTTTTTTTTTTAGATTTTTGCGCTATCATTTCGTGAAAACACTTGTTTGAAATCTTACACCGTGTTAAAATAGGCCTCTGTTTATCCTCAAATACTACAGATTACTTGGAATTGCAGTGATTTTTGTTACAGCTTGATAAAGGAAATGTGCTTTTGACTGCCAGATTTTCACGGCATTACAAATAGCACAGCAGGTCTGACGATATTTTTTAACTGAATATGTTTAGAATTCAAGGTCATTTATTTTACTGTTAACTAGTAAAAGTCACGTTATGCTACGAAAAGATTTGACCGTTTTAATTTGGGCATCTAGAATCGTAATTACTTTTCAACAGACAAGTTCGCTTGAACGGAAAAGTTACCCTTCGATTGGGATAGATTTTCATAATGTCCACATTTACTTGCTTTGTTACTTCGCTGCATGAGGTGATCGTTTTTCGGTGTTATCTGCTTAATGCACGTTTGTGGATATGAAAAATATATGCCATCTTTTCAGTGAGCTGCAATGGGTATTCACGGTTTGTGGCCGCTGTTGGAACCTACTGCTCAACCAGTAACGCTAGAATCTTTAGAGGGGAAACGTTTTGCTGTCGGTAATAAGACTGTAATTTGTTTTCTCGCTTTAGAGAGATAATAATTTGTTCCGAAATACGGGCAAATCAGTTCACCACGTTTAGAAATGCCGTTTCGCTATTGCGAAAACAGCTATAATGAAATAAACTTCAGCATAATCGTTCTGGAGTGTTGATGTATCTTAATACTTCATTTTTAGATGTTTCAATATGGCTACATCAGGCTGCATGTGGCTATGGAGCATATAATCTTGAATCTCGTTCTCCTCACTTAGCACTGTTAATCAATCGTCTTTCGAAATTACTTTTTTATAAAATCCGACCAGTTTTTGTTTTTGATGGTAGTCAAGTACCAGTTTTCAAGCAAAAAATTTTGGTTCGTTTACATTCAGCATTTTATTTTCAAGTTACTAAATATGGTTCTCTGAAAAAATTTTCATTTTCTCACTCTTCTTTAACAAATAGGGAGTACACGGGTTAATGAATTATTTCGCTTTAAGCGTGACCGTCAAGTAAAACGCCATTTGGAAGAAATGACGCTAACAAAAGCGCAGAAAAGGGCTTTGAAACGCGCGTTCTGCTCACAAGATGGTTTGTACACCCCGAATTTTTTTTTTTATTTTTATCAATTTTTACGGTTATTCACTGAGTATTTATCATCTTTGGCAATACTTACAGTTGATGAAAATTCACAAGAAAAGTGGAAAAAGGCGTTGACAGAGAGTATGAAGGTCCGAGAAGAAGATCGTATGTTTGATATCCCTTCAACAAGTGGTCTATCCAGTTCATCTAAGTTAGCTTCAACTCGTAATTTTTACGTTTCGACAGACTTGTTTCTACTATTACAGGGGTCTCTTTTTCAGGAAGGTGAAATCGGAAGTTTCTGATGATGAAATAAAAATTGTTTACGCATCGAAAACTAAGACGAGTTCTGATTCAGACGAAGAGGGTCTTCTGGACGAATTGCTCACTCGTGATGAAAGAGTTGAACGTCTAATTATGCAGCGAGATCGTGCACGAGGAGTGCGCCTTACTGCTGACGAGGTTCCAGTGGAAACGCTAAAGCGTGTCTTTCATTACTGGCTTTTAGTACTGTTCTAGTATCTGTTTGTTCAAACTTCACCTATCTTTTTCATTCAGGTTCCAGATGATTCTTTGGCATTTTGTGGCTTCCAGTTAGGCCGTTTATTAAAGCGAAAACGCATTAATGATCAAATCAGTGAAGTTTGTTGCTTTTTCTTCTTGCTACTCTTGCACTTATAACAGACCGATCTTTACTAGAAGCAGTTAAACCTAACTGTTAGATTTGAATCTATTTAGTTGAAACGAGAGGCTCTCGGCGTTGGGCGAGGAAGTGATGGTCAAAAGAACGAAACTGTAAAGTTAGCTGTTTTGGAAGGACGGAACAGAGGACATTTTTTGTTGATGGATAACGACGTACAGGTGTAGAAATTGTTCGTTTTTCGTAGCTTTTAATTTTATCTCTAGCGCGATCAAAATATAAATGTTTTTTTCTCTGACAAGAGGTTCAGTGAGTTTCTTCGTTTCGTTTTCTTTGTGAAAATATTGTAAGCTTTTTTTAAAATTAATTTATTTGTTAGTTGAAGGTTATTGAAGAAGAGAGTTCATCATCTCAGCTGAAAACATGCGAATCGCTTACGTGGCCTGCGAATTTGGATCGTATGAAGAGAGAAGTAGAAAGACAGGTTGTTTTTCTTACAAGTGTCTTATTGGACTTTTGAGAAGAACGGTGTATTTTCTTTTAGAGCAACATGACCAAAGATTTGAGCAGTGAGCCTACATTTTCCGGTAGTGACGAGGACGAGGAAGAAAGAGATGAAGCTCTCCAACGCGTAATTTTTTGATGTCTTGGTTTTTGGCAGCACTTATCAGCGCTGTCATATGTGTATAAATATTTGAATTTTATTTATCGTTTTACGATGCTTATGTCTTGGTTCTTCAGGCCATTGCTGCATCTTATGCAGAGTCAAGAAGGAAGAAATCACATACATATCAGGAACCGAAGGAATCAAAAAGCGACGTTGTTGATCGGATTCGAAACGCTTTTGTCACACGTAGACAAGGTTGTCTTATTGTCGTACTTGAAATCTTGCTGGATTCTTCTATTAGTATCTAACGTTTTTAGATTTGCTCTGTGATACGTGGTCTGACAGTGAGCAGTCAAGTACGGAGAGTGATGAGTTTATTGATGTTGTTGGTGCAGGCTATTTACAGTCGTCTTCTTCTGCACCAGATGGTGAAAATGACGAGCTAAAACCTGCTTTGAGCCGTGGTGCTTCAAAGGCTAAGCATAATGAAGAAAGTAGTGTACAGAAACAAGGGTGCACTCAAAAAATTCAACCACCATCTACTAAAGAAGAGGAGGAGGTAATTTTAACATATTTAACCTTTTTTGATGCCGTTATTATTTTATGGATTTGAGGACTGGAATCCAAGTTATCTTTCGGAATATGATGGGAAGAGAAGTAGTTTTGTTTCCCGAGTTGCCATTGAAGAAAAAATAGAAGCTGAAAGAAAGTTAGAAGGGGTTTATAAGGAATGCCAGGTAATGTTTCGGTAAAACATTAGCTTTGCAATTTAATCCTAATTAATTTTATACTTTTTATGTATTTTGTAAAATTACTTCACATACTTCTCTGTAGGACTTCAGATTTTATTGCGGTATTGTGGCATACCGTTTGTCATTGCGCCTGCGGAAGCAGAAGCTCAGTGCTGTGAGCTGGAGAAACTTGGTTTAGTTCAAGTACGTTCCAAATTCAATGTAAATCTTGGTAGTTGCATTACATGATATCATAAAATTGCCTGAATATCAAAATATGGGGATTCTCACCGAAGTTTTACACTTAGTAAGTTGCTTACTTCTAAGGGTATCATATCTGACGACTCTGACGTTTGGTTGTTTGGTGCTGCGAATGTTTATAGACATATGTTTAATCAGAAGCGAAGACTCCAAATGTATTCAAGTGAAACAATCCGTAAAGAGCTAGGTATTTATTGTCCTCTTTTTTTCTTTTTTATAAGTCCTGAACTTTATTTTCAGAGGAATTGGATCACTTGCTCGTATCTTAAAGTTTATTTTACGGGAGTTGATATCTCAGCTTTTCGGTTTTGAAACTTAAGTAAGCTCTTGTTCGAGTGGGGTATGGAAAATTTTAACTTTTTCGGCGTTTGACAAAGAATATTGAGTATTTTTAGAGAGCAAGTGGCTTTGTTATGTTAAGTCATTTCTTTAGAATTTGTTCTCTAAAGTCATTTTAAAAAAGACTTGATTTTTTTTTTGAGAGGTACGTAGAATGTAGTTTCTAGTTTCATAATTGTGGAAATAAAAGGGGAAGAGGTTACTTTAACAACGGTAACGATATGACGTATTGAGAAAAGTCGTGTGCAGGCGCGTGCGGAAGTATCTGCAGCAAGTAATTAATATTCATTTCGACTATTAAATTAGTGGTGGTGGAGGCATATACTAGATGGGAGATCACCGTTTGAGTTCAGAAGCTTGTTTTACTAGTTGCCGCAGAAATTGGCTTGACTTAGTGAATTAGCGCTACAGAGTTTTTCAGATTCAATAACTGGTAAAAAATTTCTTTAGTGGTTAATAAAGCTGTTCGAAGTGAGTAGTGGCAGATAGGTTGCTACCTACGCCAATGATTAAAGCAGCGAAGAATTGGGAAATTATGTATTCATTTTTTTTCCGATTAAAATATTGTAACCCGTGAGAAATCATGGAGTTCAACAGCATAGGGAAATACCACGCTCACAATTGCTTTAATCAAAATATAAGGTAATGTATTTCTTTTAACTCTAGTTCCTGTTGTACGCCTCGTTTTACAAACGTTTTTAGGGATTACGCGTTCGGAAATGATTCAAATTGGAATGCTGTCAGGAGGAGATTATACACCAGGATTGGAAAATGTTGGTGTAGTAACAGCTTTGGAACTGATTTCAGAGTTTTCTTCGACTGCGTCAGATGACTTTTTTAAAGTAGACGATGTAGGTTTTTATATTTTGGAAAGTATTATTTGCGATTTAGGATCTTTTTATACACCAATTTTCAGGCATACGAAGTTTTAAAGCGCATATCCATTTGGATTAATCGCAACAAAAGTTCTTCAAATGATTCGACATCTCTCGAGAAAGAAATTGTCTCGAAGTGCGGCATTCTCAAGAACCAGACAGAAGACCTTACAGTTGTTGAAGAAGGCAAGAAAAGGGCCTCAGGAGGTTTTGAAACCGCAAGACGTTTGAAACTTCGCCGTATAATAGAGGAAAATAATGAAGCCGACGTTCTGGAAAATGTACTTGGTTTGAAAATATTCGGATTTTATTTGGGTATAAGCTGGTAATTTGTTGAACGGAATAGGTGTTGAGTGAATAGGAAATGGAATATAACATGGAGACCTCTGAAATATTGGAATCTCTTCGGCGTATTTATTGGCTCTCATTCTTAGGCAGAACTCATCTCTTTTTTTTGATTATCTGACAGTAGTTTTTATTGGTTGATGGGCTCTTGAGCGGAGATTTTTGTGGAGGTTTCTATTTAATCATATCAATTTTTAATTACCACTGCACCTATTTCACAATTATTAATAACTTCATATTTTTAGTTTCCATCAGCGGAAGTGTTCCAAGCTTATGCCCACCCTTTGGTTGATCATTCTGAAGAGAATTTTAGCTGGGGAATCGTTGACGAAGGAAAACTTGAGGCGTTTGTTTGGGAAAAGTTGGGATGGGACCCTGATCGTTTGAAGAAGGTATTTTGCTCTTTTAAAGTTTTTCACCTGATGGAGCATAACTCGCGGATACTTCTGCTTTATAGACTTTTTGATTTTTCTGCTGTCAAATATGTCACACCTTCTATTATTTGTGTCTATCAAGGTCTCTTTTGTATTATTTTTCATAACTTCGCAATAGGTACCAATATGAAACTTTGATATGGTGCTTATTTACAAGTCGTAATGCACTGCTTATGCAATGACCTTTTATGTGCGAACTTCAAATCTTCTATTAATATTCACAGTTCAGCTGTCTCCACAGACTGCTTGTCATTCCATTAATTGAGATTCTCTGTATTTAAAATAGCACGATTGATCGATACAACACTTAACTTTTTGAAGCAGTCTCATAATTCCCTGCATAAGTGGAACGAATATGTAAGGAAATCGGCAGGTGGTGGAGGCGGAAGTTACCAGATGCATATTACTTCCTATGCACACACGTTGCAGAAATCTGGAGATGATCAACTGTTAGCTCCTTCTGCTCGTGTCACTGCTGCACTGAAACGTCTAGCCGCGGTGAAAAGTACGTTAGGGATTGCTGTGTTTTGACTGGATAAGCTGTAATATTTTTCTTTTATTATTTTCCTAGATTTGTGCTATTCTTTCGGCTATCATTACTTGTTTAGAGAACGTTGTATTTCCTTCACTTATTACTCGTGCAAGTTATGTCTCAGACACCGAAAAGAACCCCTCTTCATCTGGCGCTGTTGACACAGTCGCAGAGAAGGGTGAGAGGACAGAAAGTGCGATGGCGACAGAAACGATGACTGTGGTATGACATGATAGTTTTCCAGACTTTTTGTTAACTAGTTGGTTGAGTTTCTGGCAAAGTAGTTAAAGTTTTAGGAGCAAAGCTTAGTTGTACGTTTGTGAATTTTCTTGAGTTTCAAACGTTTATAGAAGAACAGAAATAAGCGGAAGGCGCGTCAGACGAAAAGTGCTGCAGTTGGAGAAAGAGGAAGCAACATCAAGTCTGAATTTGGAAGGAAGTGTGGTGGTAGAAGAGGTCGTGCTCGTAAAGGAGGGAATAAGAAAGTGAAGCTAGAAAAAGAAGTCGAGAGCACCAATGAGCTTTCTTTATCAGAGTCTTCAGACGAAAATCAGCTTTCAGGTGTTAATGACAAAAAAAAATGAAGTTTCAAATTTTGCAGTTTACTCTTGTCTGTGGAGGCGTTCTTACGTTATCTATCAGTGTGAAATGGAATACAACTCGATTTGATTGAGGTCTCATGTGTAAAAATTGCATTTGAGGTTCTGACGATTGTACTGTTGGACGAAAAAGCTTAATATTTTGGCCTAAGTCATCAGAAAACTTAGAGCTTAATTAGTCACATTATTGAATGCAGGTATTTTATACTGTTCTCAGTTGTGTTGTCATGATGTCAACTTTGCTCATATTGAGAAGCATGTTTACAAATCAAGTATATTTATAGATTGATGTGTATGCTGTTCAAAGTTGTTTATAAAATTTGTCACGGCTTGCTTGTAGCTGGCATCCATGACTGCAGACTAGGATGATGAGAATGTCGAGTTTTAGTCCATCCAATGAGTGTTATTCTAATTGAGATTGATTTTCTGGTTATAAGAGTCGGGAATGAAGTATTATAAAGCACCTTTTATAACATAAAGGTCATGATTTGTGCTCTAAAGTGAAGTAGTGAGCGTATGTGCTGTTTACTTTCCTAGGCTGTAAATTTCATCAGTGATTACTAAGTGGTGGTATTTTGTCAAAATGTGGTGAACAGTTTTTTTTTTTGTTCATTGGCGACTCGGCATAGGTTCGGCAAAAAGATTATTTACGGAAGTAACTGTGGGACTTTCCAGTCAAAGATATGGTATTTTTTTGGAAAACCTGTTTGTTCCAGAGGGACAACTACTTGTCAATCTTTCAACGCTTTTTTAGGTTTCTTAACAGTGATGTGTCGTGGTAGTTACACCAGGGGGTTGGACATATTACTTTCTGCTACTGTAGTGTTTGTTTGGACATCTCAACTTTCTACTTCATTGACTAGTCGAATGTTAGTAACGGAATGAGAGGAAGTGTTTAGCTTCGGGCTTCTATCTGCCCGTTTACTACATATTTTCATGTTTGCTGTAAAACAGGCGTTAGTTTTTTTTATTCTGCGTTTGGGTGATGGAATGAATTTTTGAGCTAATAAGGATATGATTTTGAAACAGGTATCGTGAAGTTTTAAATTTTTAAAAGACGTGGTTAAGCAGACTGCCAAAAGGTCACATTAGATTATGGCAAAAATCAAGACTGCTATCGAATGTTCGCCATGAACAACAATTATTAGTTACTAACATCTTTTAAAGAGATCGTAGCGGAGGAGGGTAACGGTAATTTGTTAACGGCCTGTACGCCAAATTTTAACTGGTTTTGTTTATGATATTTTAACCTTTTCACAGAAATTGTTGACGTTGTCGAATACAGCTTTTTTCGCTTTTATTTGAAGGTACCTGGTTCGTAATGGGTTCTTCTTTGAAGGAGGAAAATAGAGAAGGAGAGATTGTAAATTAAGTGCTTACCTATCTTTTCGACACATTTCGTCTCAGAATTAGTACTGATGAATATTTTGGTTTTGAAGAACGTGTAATACTGCCAAATTTATTCGAGAAGAACATATCTTGTACTTTGAGGCAGAAGTAACTGGCGGACAAGAAGTTTCACAATCTGTTGAAATCTGACAATAAATCAACAATTTCTGCCTCATTTACTCTTCTCTAATGTATGTAAATTTATCATTGTTTTCCTTTCCGGTTTTTTTTTTACGGACATATCTGATATAACGAGTTAAAAAACGTAAAAAGCTGAAAGCGTCAACTTTGGAATAAGTTTGTGTTGGACGGTATAATCAAACTGAACATTATCAATGCACTTTTTCATTGTTCTTGTTGTTGTTGTCGTTGTTGTCATTGTCGTCTTTGTTGTCATTGTCTTCAATAGCAGATGTTGCTGCTGGTGCTATAGTTCTTGTTTCTTGTTTGATTAGTGCATTTTGTACTTTGTATTTATGCACTTCTCGTTTTTTTTTTTCCTTCTCGGTTACCTAATAAAGGAAAACAAAAAAAAAAAAAGAAATTTATGCACGAATTTTTTAAAACTTTCTTTTGTCATAGTGTACATACATATGTATATATAGCTAATATCTGACGAGAGCAGCAACCCAAAATTACTGTTGTATCTTTGACCAAACGGGGCTTTCAGTTTTCATTCATTTTTTTTTCTTTTTTTTGAGAGGAAGGAATAGAAGAAATCTTTGTTGTTTTTTTTTTTCTTTTCTTTTTGATGTTTTAGTGGTTTTTTGTTTAATTTGGTTTTAAAAAAAAAAAATGTTTAGTGGCTTTGTGTGTAGAGATATGTGTTGTTTATTTTACACAATCAGCAAGTATATTGGTGTGCTCGTATTTATGCAAATACAACAAAACAGATGAATAAAAAGGAACAATTTGAGTTTGGGATTGGCGTTGATTAGCCCCCGACTTTTAGACATTTGTCACGCCGGGCAAGTTTCTCTCCTCTGCCTTCTGTCCTCTTTCAAATGGAGACAGAGGTGGAGGAGGAGGAGATGGATGATTACTGATCAAACTAAAGAACCGTAATTGTTTTGCTACCTTCTTTTTTGTCTTCAACATCTTTTTGCTTATCTTATTTGAAGTTTAATTGGAAGAAATTAAGATTTATACCGCGGGCTCGAGAATCGAATGTGAACAATAAGGCACGGTAATGGATTTGAGGAAGAAAACTGGAGAATATTTTGCCTAAAATTGTTCATTGTTTTCAAAACCGTTTATCATCTGTGTTGTTATTTGTTTGTCTGTTAATTTTATGTTGATTTTTTTAGCACAATTATTTTTGCATATAATATTTGAAAGTTTAAAATTTTTTTCATTTATAAATAATATTTTTGTTGGTTATAATAACGTTTCGTGGAAACAGTGCTTTTTTTTTTCCCCCCCCC
>UXUI01009817.1:0-11916 GCA_900576705.1 Enterobius vermicularis
ATTCATAATTTGCTAAAAAAGAAAAAGAAAATGACCACATAAATTTTTTGATATTTTAGTTCAACGTTCATCAACTACTTCTACTCACCTGTGGAAAATTAGCAATGCAAAACCAAGTAAAGGAGACATCAACAATATCCACTACAGGTTGTTTGATTGAAAAAAAAAAAAACTTTTTAAATAAATTTATTGCACTATTATTTTTGATTCAATCTGTGATAAAAGCTTAAAAATAATTACTTCAAACATTGATAATTTGTTAATTCTTTTATTTGCAGAATAATAGTGCTCAACGGCGTTTATTTACTTGATTAAATTAACATTGTTCTCTTAGAGGCAACTGTAAAGAACACTGAAGAAGCTAAAATAAAAAATTATTGAGAATGATTAAATGATTAGCGCAATATTCAAATTTAACTTTTTTTTTTTTTTTGAGCATTAAAGGTCAAGAAATTAACTTAATTTAAACAGCAACAGAATATTTATTGGTAAAAAACATTAAAAATTGTTTAAAACTTCTATCTTTTTGTTCCTCGTCAATTTGACTTGTTATTTAATCTAATCTATGATTGGTGTTGAAACATTAACTGACGCCAAAGGTGTGGAAAGACTTTTTTCTTCTTTTACTCACTCTTTTGAGGTACTTGATTTTCAATTTACTTCGGCCAAATGCATACTGTTTCTACCAAATTTTTTGCTTTTTTTTTCTTTATGCAACTTCATTACTTAATGGCATTGGGCAATTTATTGAATGCTTCTTTTTTTTCGTGCTAACTTTATGAAAACAAACATAAAAATATCTGTTCTGTGTTGGATGCTTATATTCGCTGGTTTTCTTTTGGTCATCAGTTGGCTCGAATAGGAAGATAATGATGCTGACGATGACGGCAACGATGATGATAATGATGAATGTTTTACAAAGCACTTTTTTAAGATGAGCTTTCACTAACCTTATAAATCAGTATCTTTTTGGTCGAGCAGCTATTCAATCATTTAGTTATGAATATTTCAAAGCTGTCTTTTAGATTGAAAGCAAATTTCCTTATAGCGTTAGTTTTTTTTTGTCTTATTAAAGATTACTGTATTGTAGAAGAACAATTATCCAAAATAATCAGCTAATAAAATTATTTGCACAAAGTAGGGAAGTAGAATTGAAAAAATTTTTTCAAAATTATTGTATGTATACTTTTTTTAATATTTAATTGAATGTAAACAGTTAAGTCGCTACTGCTTAGTTTGAGTTTTCAGTTAAAACGTAATTTTTTTGAAACTTTCAAACTTTTTGTTTCATTTCATTTTTTTTTACTTGAAAAATGCTTCGGATTTTAGAACTTTCTGATGTTTTGAAACGTCTGGGATTTCTAATGATCACGCTTTGCTGCAACTTAGCTGTATTAAAAAAATGTAGCAAAGACAGATTTTGCATGGCATACTTAAGATGTTTTTTCTTTACTTTTTTATCGATAATCTACTGTCTACTTTACAGTATAACGGAGAGTCCTTAAACGTCACTTCATATATGTTCTTTTTTTTTCTAAAAATTGTATATTTTTTTTGACGACTAATCTGTTGTGTAGATAACTGGTAAATATTTGAAAAAAATGTTTAAAAAAAAGGCATGCAGATATATTGGAAGCTAAAGTTTTCCAAAATAGCCTTGAACTGGAATGAAAAACAATGAACTGAGGAAAAAAAACAAAACGATTATGTATCGATTCATTTAGCTGCTTAATTCTTTTTTTTTCTTTAATTTTGGCGAAAAAAAATAAGCTTTAACTGATTCTTATCGGATATTTTCCTTATTATTAAAATCGATACAACAACTGCAAATCGTCCGAGGGCCATAATGAGCGCATTTGCTCTTAAATGATCAATAAAAGTCTGCGAGATGTGCTCATGTACTAAGTTTGTTTTTGTTCCATAGACTTTCCTCTGCTCTCATCTTCTTTCTTTTCTTTATAATATTGGTGTCTTCTTTATCTTTACTTCTTCTTCTCCTTTTAATTGCTTAATGCGGGGTTCTCATCACAGATAAAAAAAGTGAAAAATTGGAAAAAAAATTTAAGTTAAAATTTGAAAATTAATAATAAGGTAGCTGTGTTAATATCGTTTACAGTTTCTTTAGTTAAAGTAATTTATTCGGCACAAGGCTTTTTGGAAGTAAGGCAAGAGTTGACTGAAACGTCGTTATATTTTTCAAATAAACAGGAAAAAAGATTGTTTCTTCTAGTATTGTTGTTTTTAACAATGATTACGATCGTTAGGAGATGATGCTGATGATAGTAATGTGCTAAGGCAGTTCTGTTCTTTTTCTTTTTCAGAAAAGATAATGCAGTACAAAAGCCAACGGGTGGAAACTGATGATTGTCGATGTTGTAACCTGAAATGCTGGGCACTTACCGTTATCATCTTTTCGATAATTGTATCAACTGTGATGATTGCTTGGTATTCAGCATTATTTTTTTCGCAGGTTCCAATTTGACATTACCAAAATCTTAGAAAACTTATTAACCAAAAAAAAAGAAAACAATAAAAATGATCAGAATAAATTTGCTCTACTACTTGACCGCTCTACTATTATTTCACTCTAGTTAGATACTCTTCTCGATGGTATTTTTCAGAAAACAGCGAAATGACGTTTGAGTGACTGCTGTTCTCAAGTGACAGCAACTAACCAGAATAAGAAAATCAATATTTATAGAACTGCATTGAAAAACTTTAAGTAATGGCTTAAAATCGTTTAAATTTTATTTGAAACTTTAATCTTTAATAGATCTCTTTTATTTCTGCAGTCGCAAAATTGTAGAAAACCTATGCAGTTTTACACACAGATAAATTTTCTTTGGGAGAAATCTTCAACCGGAATCTTTTGATGTAGTTTATAGAACTTTGAGTTAACAGCTAATTTTTGTCCTTACACACGAGATATACGATATTACAATAAGGCACTAAATAGGCAGTGGTTCTTTTATTACAGGGGTTAAGCTAGATGCTCACTAATGTCATAGTTTGCTGTTAAAGTTATCTGATATACAAGTGTATATGTTGGTGTTTGTTTATTTATACATATTTATTTGTTGATTCATACAATGTTCCTTGGAGATTAAGCTGCTGAAATATTTAAAATTCAAAAATTTTTTTCAACTTCAGCAAATAACTGTTTATTTTAGATACAAATTTTTACATTATTTCAGGTACGTCATCACAAGAAACTTGTTCTTGAGGCAGAAGAAACCAATTATGGAGTAAACATCTATGTCCGAGAAGCAAGCCCTTTTTACAAACAAGCACAGTTTTCTGGGAAGTTTTTATTTCTCGTCTTTTTGTTGAATGAAATGCTTTCAACTACAGCTTAATGAATTATAGTTAGTGCGAAAAGTCTGAAAAAAAATTCGCATTAACCTTAAAACTATAACATTAGTTATCGTAAAGCAATTTAATTCCATTGTTTGACAATAATTTATTCACAAATATAGCGAAATCTGTAGAAGTTTTCACTGATAAGGCTATACTTCGAGAAGGTGCTTTATTGATTTTATTTTTTAAAACAGCACTTAATTTTTAACTGAGTTGTCGTTTTAAACAGTTTTTGATTTTAAAAGTTAGGTTTTTTTTTGGTCATTAAACTTTAAAGGTACAGTGATTTACAGCTAATAAATTACGGAAATGTTACGAGATATAAATCACTGAAAAGTTTCTGTCTCAAGAATAATGAAATAGATAACAACAATAGTGTGTTTGTTTACTTCTTCAGAAATACCTGCATACTAAAGGTTGTCACCTTACAATAAGCTAATAAATTACATTTTGCGAGGTCTTTGAAATGCTTAGGCATGGTTTACTCAGTAGCTGCTTTTTTTTAGAATGTAGTTTCTTAAAAAGAAGTTATATCGGCAAAAATGACTTAGCTTGGCCATATCTGTCACTTCACAGGTGGTAATCAAGCAATCATAAATATCGTGTGCTACATCAAAAGAATGGTTTGGAATTAGGCTCAAATTTCTAAATTTGACAGCTCGGTTACAGTTGCTGTCAAACAAATGACGGAGGATGTTCAATGGGTTGATTGTATACGGCGTGACAGAAAAATTTTGAAACTATTTAAGTTGACAGAAAGTTTTTTTAAGATGTTATATGTGCAGCTTGGATTAGTTTCAGCAGTGATACATTTGTAAAAAAACAAAAAAGTCTCGAAGAAAATCAGGAGTAAGTTAAGTGAATCAAGATTTAAATTTGCCAGAGTTCTAAGTGAAAATATTCTTCGATAAAGCATACATGGCAATCTGCTGAATAAATTAGGGAAACAAAATACCGTTTTTAACGAATAAAAATTGAGACTGCAAATAATAAACGATTGTTGCAAAAGAGAAGTATATTTACTGCTTAGGGTGAAACCTTTTAGCGTTTAGTCAGGAGAACAAAATTTATAGTTGTTGAAACAAATATGTTTAAGTCGGGGAAAAATTTGTTTTGAAAATATTGGTATTTTTGAGACAAACAGTTGACTTTTTGTGACAAAAATATTACTTTTTGTGTGAAATTTTTGTTCTATTCAACTGATGTGAATGATGAAAGATACTTGACTGATAAAAGATAAAAAAAGAGTGAAGAAACAAATAACATTGCATGTATTTTATTTATGCGAGTAGTGGATCAGAAAATAAGTGTTACTAAACCAGTTTTTAGTCGGATAATTGTTAAGCATTAAGAACTGGGTACTGAATGAGCAGCAATTGTTGCAAATTACCGTTAACGGAATTGCTAAACTTTTTTTTAAAAGCTTGAATTTCAATGTTCTTCAGATTTTTATCAGATTATGATAATTTTTTTGAATCTGTGGGGTAAAATGTTGTTTTTTTAAAAAATTTTGAGATTTTAAGTTGTTGAGGTAAAATGTAGGAGATTTTAGGTTTTGGATTAGTTGCAGCAGTGATACGTTTGTCAGTGTCAGTTGCAGCAGTTGTTGGTGTATCAAAGCAAAACCGAAATCTGCTCGTTCCGTTTATTCTTCTAAACTCTCTCGTTGTATTTTTGTTTGTTATGGTTTACGTAAGTTACTATTATTCGTTATAGACACCTGAAAACAACTAGCAATTTCGAATGTAAACTACTTAAAATTACTCTAATTCGACTGCTTCTCTGTTTTTTTTTCTTTTGACTTTGCTTGATTACTAAAGCAAAAAAACTTTATCGTGTCATATTCAAAAGCACCATAGGAAGCGTAAAATAAATAGTTAATTCTACTTTATAGTAAATTAAAAAGTAAATTTTCAAAACATCACATAAATAAATCAGTGTTATTTTGAGAGTGCTCCAAAAATAAGTTTTATAAAAGTAGTCTATTTGCTTATCTTTTTTTTTCAGATTTATGGCTGTGTTACGGGAATAGGGAGGTAAAATAATTTGTTTAATACTGTTCATTAAAACTTATTTTTTTAAAATTTTTACTATTTAACATGTTTTATTACACTCAGTTGAATTAACCCGGTTGATAACCATTAATTCATTGAAACTATGTTTGCCTTTTAACGGTGTGTATTATGCAGTCAGATGAAACTACTTAACGTGATAAAAATGCAAGCGAAAGAAAGTCGGAATTAACAGATAATTTAGGCTAATATTCAACTCAATACTTGACACAGCGTTTCATGCTGCAATCGTTGCAGTTGTTTGCATGTATTACAAATTGCTTGGTCGAGTTACAGTAAATTTCACTTCACTTTTAATGTTTCAAATCTTCTGTTAACTTTATGGTATTCTAGAATAAAAATTTCGTTTTTGAAAGGTTAAGCTGTAAAATTCTAAATTTTTTGAAAAAAAACAAATTTTTTTTTAATTTTGCGCCTCAGACGTTTGATTATAACTAATGGTTTTTGAAGCAAAATCAAACACAGCTACCACATGATTGTTATCCGCCACCAAACGGTTTTGCAAGAAGTGGGTATGCTTCAATTCCGTCCAAAAATGCAAATTTGGTTGGAATGGTAAGTCGAAAGTTTAATTTTCTGTTTGGTAATAACTATTTTTGAAAACTAATTTACTAAAGACTGTTTGTATATACCTGTACTGTAGTGTAAAGCTTGCATTTACAATTTCAAAGTTTCTTTGTAACTAGGCGCATTAATAATCTATTGTTTAATAATCTAATAAACCAAACAGAATCACTGGGTCAAGAACAAGTCAATGATACTTGAATGGTCCTTAAAAATTTAAATTTGTAAATCGTAAAAACTAACAACTGATAAACTGAAACATATTTAAGTCAGAAGAAAGCATTAAGGTTTGGATAATAAAATAAATGATATAGTAACGCTTCGTAACAATTATCTAAGCAATAAAGCTATGAGTGTAAAATAAGGGAAAGTGGTTTAAGAGAAAAGAAGAAAAGAGTTGAGTGGTAAAAAAGCTGGAGGGAATGCGTTAAGAAAAGTTGTTTTTGCTCTTTTTGTTTTCTCATTACTATTCTAAAGATTGATGATTGAATTTATTTTTTATCTTTACAGTTTATTAATTTCCACGAACTGCCAGATCTGGTTAACCAGTTCTTTGTTGCAAACACGGTGCATTAACGCAACCGTACAATAAAAGTGAAACAAAGCAAAATAGACGTTTGAGCGAACAACAGCAAACCTTAAAATTAGCCAACAAAAAATTCTCTGGTAAAATCAGTCTATCAGATTGTTGCAGATACAGCAGTAATTGTCAGCTAACAATAAACTGATTTTATTCAATATTGGCGTTGAACTGTCTACAAAAATTTTTCGGCGCTTTTGGATTTTTTAACTCGATCATGATTTTATACACGCATACTTCTTATGGTTAGCAACATGGGAGAATTGTGAAGATTTTTAATTAAAAAGGGAAGAGGAACAAATAAAGATGAGAGATTTATTATTAGCTACAGAAAAATTATCTTATTTTTGGTTTTCTTTGTCTATTTCTGTTGAAATCTTAGCACTTAACTCTAACAACCATTTCGCCTTACTTTTTAGCAACTGTCACCATATTTATGCCTTGAATCACAGCTCTGACTTGAAATTTGAGCTTCATTTTTTGCATTTTTCAAGTATTTTTTTTTGAACATTAATTGATGCTGGAAATAAAATTTATCATTTACATAATGTCAATTTTAAAAACATTTAAATAAAAAGCTCAAACACTAACCGCAACTTTTTCCTACCGTAAAAATATTTTGTCTGCGAGACCATAGCCTAAGTTTTATAAGCATATTTAAATGAATGTATTTTTTTTCTTGTAGGAAACCGGCACTTTAGCTAGTCGAATTTATGGACCACCACCTGTGTACGGAGTTGTTGCAGATCCTTCTTTCAATGTTGTCAATGAAAATGAAAGCCCAATAAAGCCTCAGTGATCGTTAGTGTAGAAGTAATCTTCTTTTAGCATTAATAATTGATAATGCTAATGAACTGTGTTTTTCACATATATTAATATTTTTTTAATAACGTACTTGACTGTTCTTTACTACTATCAGCAGTGTTGCCATAAAAAGTTAATATATATTTCGACAGACTTCTATGCTGCTAGAACAGGGTTACATTAAAACTCACATTATCAAAAGGTATCAAACAAGCAGCATCGTTTTTCTTTCACTTTTGAATTATTTTAAGAGACAAAAAAGAAATTTCTCGGTTGACTGCTGCGTAAACTACATTACTAAAAACATCCTGTCTTCAAAAAGCATGCCTGGTTTCAAAAAGGTACTAGTAAAAATATTTGTAGAAAAATACAGCGAGAAAAATAACTCAGGCGAGCAGAAAAATGATAACTAATAAGCTTCTCGGTCTCCAATCTTTCTACAGTTTCCTCACTTTTAAAAGTATCTTATTCACCCAAAGTAGAGAAGATGTGAACATTCATAGTATGCGTATATGTTGCCGTTACAAATGTCTCTTTAAAAATTTCTATCTTTCGTGCTACAGTTAATGCGACTGATTGTGTACTTTTAAAATAAGGTAAATAAATATAAGAACTCTTTAAATCTTCCTTCAAGGTAATAAAAAATAGATGTTTTTGGGTAAGCATAATTAAAAAAACTTCATCTTTACATAAAGTTACCTCTAAAGCCCTCACTTTCCACCACACGCTGCCAAAAATACAAGCGAACAACTCAATTAGTGTGAAAAAAATAAATATTATTGACTTGGCCGACAAAACTGAATTCAGAGGAAGAACAAGTTCGTGTATGTTTTGTTTAGAATTTAATAAACATTGCAACATACGTCTTAAAAACCTTTTATAAATAATTGTTTATAGAAACAAAATGCAGAAAAAAATCGAAACAACCCACTTTAATGTACATATGAATTAAGAAGAAAGTGGTTTTAGGCGACAACTTTAAATAAGCGATTGCAATAAAAAATATTCAAAACAGATTTTTTTTTATAAAGTAGGATTTCAAAAATAAGGAACCGTAAGAACAAGCTGTTGATTCTCTTATTGATGACTGATGTGGCATTGTCAAAACATTGTAATCCATACAAAACGAAGAAATTTTTTATTGCAGATTTTCTTGTTTATATGCAAAAGAATTACAACAGGTTTGAAATAAGACAGAACAGAAGTGTTAATATAACCACCGACTTGTTGAAACTGGAGTTCTCAGAATTACAAAAATTGATATTATTGCAGTAACAGTTTGCATGCAGTTCTTTCTTGTTTGATAGATATTTGCACTCTAAAATCAATAGCACATGGGAGCTTTTGAAGTAGAATTAATTTTCTCAAATTATTTATAAAAAAGGAAAAAATATTTCAAAAACACTGCGTAGTCATCACTAAGAAGATAACAATTCTTGCTTACCTGAAACTAGTCAAAATTAGACTCCTGATGACTAGTAACAATGCTGTTAAAGCTCAAAATAGTAAATATGAGTCTACCGAAAAAATGAAGATCACTACCGTGTAGCCAATGCAGAGGCAAAATTTGCTTGACATAAGCTTCTTATCATCAGACAATTTCTTTAAACGTTTTTTATTCTGTTGTTTGAAACATAGTTCTTTTTTTCACAGCAACTACCTACCGTCTTTTAAGCCACTAAATAGCTAACTACATTTCGATCTGCTACAACCACAGTTACTTCTTGCTCAGTGCATGTAAATAAAATTTCCCACATGGTATAACTGTTCCATGTATCAATGTTCATTTAAAAAAGGATGTAGTTGTATAACGGCAGTTTTTAACCACGTTCTCCCTTTTACGTTGACAGCCTTAGTCTGCTGGTTGGCTAGCTGTTTTTTGTCAGGAAATTTGGGAAAGTGATAGCGGCGAAAAAAGTTTAGCAACGACAGAGAAGAGGAAAACAGCGGCGACGGTCAAGGTTGCTTAGCGAAGCTCTGCCGAGTTAAATCGCAGGTACAAATTTTTTATGTATATCTTTGACTGGTCGCATGGTAGAAACAATGTGGGACAGTAAAAAAGGTCTGGTCTCTTTATTCCCATTTCCGGTTTCTATTCGGGCTACTTCGTAATGTAAACACATGCTCTTTTACAAAAATATATATCTTCCACATAAGCCTCTGATCAATCACAAAGTAATTTTTGTAAAGCTTTTGATAAAAAAAGCTCAAACTCAACTTCTTTTCTAGGTTAAAAATCTTCACCAAGAATTCGACTTATAAGGCGCAACAATACGTAAGAGTACAGCAAACAGAAGCTGGCGCATAAGAACAGGAACGATCAACTTTCGTCCCAGGTCTTATCTCACACACTATTTCACCTCACGGTACTTGACAGAACCATTTAAGTGCTACAAGTTCTGCCTTCTTCAACCCACTCCATCAGGATGTTGTTGCAGCTACTCGAGTTGCCTCAAGTGTGAGTACTAAAACATTTTGTGTGTAACCAATACTCCTCACTTACTTCAATCTTAGATAAATGAACGTTTCTTTAGTCGTCGTGCTAAATCACTGTCCTTACTGTCTCTTGTTACTATATCGTCCTTTACGACAACTTCTCTGTCCTCCCATTTCTGGTGTAAATCAAAATCCTCCGCGATTTTTTCGCTTCTACCTACAAATCTCCACTTCTTGAGCCAAAAAATTGTAAAATCTGTAGTTGATGCCTGATTGCTACTTTCCTCTCTCTGCCGTCGATTATCTAGTTGCTTTTTGATACAGTTGGGAAAGCAAACCGCAGCAAAAACAACGATGACAACGGAGGTAGCACAGCAATGCTCCTGGATTGCACTAGTTCACAACGGCAGTGAGATCCTTGCTTTTTAGAGGTCCCTCCCGCAGATATGAGCATTTTTATTCCCAGATCATTGCTGAAAATCCAGCTAAAGTGAAATGCGTATTTGCTAGAACAATTTCAACCCCACGAAAGTGAAGCTTGGTACGAATATGATTCCAAGTTGGTTCCCAATGACTGAGGATATTCATTTTGCGAACACTGTAAAGTCACTAGAGTGCTTGAAGAACAAGCTACTGAACAAAGCTAGTTCAAATAAGGGTCACGGATCGGTTTTTTAAGTCACGTGTTGTTTCTTCAAGCTAGTCAGTATTACTAGTTTTTAAAACTTGATATACTGGGGAATGTACAGATCTAAATTCTCCAGACTCTTTGAAATGGATTTAAAATAATCCAAAAAACTTTGGAATTAGGGAAAAAGAGGTTAAAACTGTAATTAAAAGCCCTGACGACTTTTACTTGAATGAAACCGTCAAAATCGTTATGCTTTTGCAGAGCGAGAATTAAGGTCAGGTCATTGTGCAGCTATAGCACTTTATTCTTACCCGTTTGTCTAGTTGAAGTTTTAATAGCCAATCATACTTATTATTACTGTGTTTTTCCATTAACTATACATCAAGAAATTACCTTTGAATATCTGTTTGAATTTTATCTTTTTTGGAGTTATGGGGATGAGTAAATTTATCAGTTTTGTATGGTTTCTAAAAAAAGTTTTTCAAAGCTGAGGAGAAACTACTATTTAGTTGTGTGACAGAAAGTAAGCGGAACAAATTCAAGAGAATTCCCCAAGATCTTTGACAGTGTTTGCTATAACACTCAGTCAATGGTAGAGCGCTAGTATTAAAAACTGGTAAGGGTTGGGAGGTGTGCTTGTAGGCAGTCACGAGCAGCGAAAATCTTTTGTTGCACAAAATGATATAAAGCTTCACCCTCCTCTTCTGTTACAAAAACAAAAAATCTTCTTACTTCTTACTTTTCAGTTTTAGAAGAGTAGACCTTAGTTTACCAGCTTTAACGAAAAAGTGAGAACGAAGGATTTTTAGAAAACATTATTAGTGAAACAAAAACCTGAAATAATTAAAAAATGAAGGACTCAGAAGTGTTTCAGCGTTTTACACATCAAAGCGCTCAAGTTTTTAGTACTTCGGCCTGTAGTAAGAGTTTTTTTGTGTTTCAAGGTTCCAATGTTTTGGAAAAGTTAAAGCAGTGATCTCATGTCATTCTCATGTTGTCAAAAATTACTTTAACCTTAGGTACCTTTCAGCAACGTAATGATATTTCCCAAAATTAAAAAAGAAAACTAAGAAAAGCTTTTCTCTTAAAAGGTTGTTGAGAGAAAAGAAAAGGATTGCTATAATTGAACATTCATAGCCATAGCGCAGTCTAAGAGAGCAACGAATCAAAAATGCTACAGCGGACTGTCTATACGCAGTGTGTAATAGTAATTTAATAGTGTTTTAAATGTTCTCATAGAGGTTTTTCTCAAACTGAGATGTATTTTTGATTAAGGTGGAACACTATCGTGACTAGCGGTAATGATAAACAACTTACCTCCCGTAGTTGTATCCAGCGGAGCAAACCTCGCACAAGAGTATAAAACGCCATTTGCTAAAATGTTTTATAATTTTCATATAGTAGTAGCGGACAGTTTTTGCTTCCTCATTTATTTACTACCAGCAGTTTTGCTTGTCTTTCCAAAAAAAAAA
>UXUI01009819.1:0-10895 GCA_900576705.1 Enterobius vermicularis
GTTGCTATTGTCCTGACCCTCCATCTCTCTTTAAATCAGTCGCCAGTTGGTTTTTGGCAGCCGGTAGATATGCTGATTTGTTTTGAGCAACCGTCCCCCCCCCCCATTACCTTCTTGTTTTTAACTGCAACCCACCATCCAAATTGTAGGCACGTGATCATACAGACTTCAGCCGATCGAAATGGTTCGCAGTAGTCGAGAAATTTAAGCTTTTATTTTTTAACCTAGCAATTTCTGCTTACACAAATGGGCTTATATTTATCTTTTGATCCATGAATATCGATCCATCAAAATAACGTGATAACAGAGAGCAGGTGTTTTAAAAAAATTAGAAATGAAAAAGTTGGAGCGAAATCATGATATGTCAATGTTTTTTCAACAGAAGTCTAAATATGGCGGAACTGTTAGAATTCTTATACACCGAGAACTATTCTTATGTTGGTCTTTCTCAACTTATAACTTTTTCTTACTGCAAAGGTTTATAAAAAAAATTACTTTTGTGATCTTCGGTGACGTAATGTTAAATTTTAACTTTTTCAGTCAAACAACAGGAAAGTCTTAACTGAACACTTCTTCAATGTCATGCATTTGTGTCATCGGTTTGAAACTCATAAGCGCCGTTGTGTATTTATGTATGTATATGCCGCTGAAATGAAGAACTGCTGCGGTCAATACGGCTTCATCAACGCAGTTCTGAACTTCAAAAAACTTTTTTAGAAAAGGCAAATAAACTTTTTTTTTGCAGTTTTAAATGCGCCAAAATTTCTCTGTAAATTTTTTATAGACAATTAATTTGAGGGCTGTAATTAAGGAAGTGGAATGGAAAATCATATGGATGGGAAATGCCAGACGGATGAAGGAGAACTTCATAATCAAATTCGTCATCTTATAAGTGTTTCTCTTAGTCTTTGGGCAGTATCGTTTGATGCTATTTTTGACTGAATGTTGTCCGAAGGAGTGATTTCTTAAATTCCTATTAACTTTTACTTAATGCAAAATTTTGCATGAAAACCCATAGGTTGTAAGCGTTAAATAGATATTAGAATTTTTTGTTTGATGAATATCCACTTTTTGCATGTGGGCTAAGTTCAAACTGTGTGAATCGCGTGTAACACCATACTTTATTACCATTTAAAAGATCTGTATATGGAGAAAAACTGAAAAAAAAGGACAAATGATATATAGCAATAACATTTTCATCATGAGAATATTAAAAGTGTTTTTTAATTGAATTAGATAAAGGTTTACTAAGTAATATTTGTAAAAAAGTGGAGAACCTCTTAGTGATGTGCCATAAAAATTAGAAAAACTGCACAAGAACTGAACTTTACATTTTGCAAACTTTAAAAGCAGTCTGTATTTTGTTAGAGAACCAAATAGTAACAGAACTGTTGTTTTAAAATAGTTTTTTAACCAAGAATGATATACGTCATGTGATAAATACAAAAAAAGTTTTGGGTTACCCCTTTTGCATTTTGAACTCGCTCACGTTTCCAATCTTCTCCACTTTCCTGAAAAACCAAAATTTTTTTTCTCATAATAAAGACTTCTTTACTATCCTCAGCAAAATTTTTGTTGTTGAAAAAATTAATTTTAAAGCTTTCTGTTTTTTTAGCTTCTATACAAAATTTTAAATATAAAATTTTACAAAGAAACGAGGAAGTATTTTGACGTTGATGGATAAAAGAGAACAAACCGTAGTGCCTTATCTTCAGAAGCTTATCAAACACAGGTTTCTTGCAGAAGTTTATTCAGTCTCTCTCCTCAATCTTACTTCTGGTCTATTTTTATTCTCTAATTTCTGCTGTTTTTTTCTTAATTTTCCTTAAATATTTTTACCGTGTACTATCCTTCTAAATTTGCTTCGAATTTGATTTTTCTGCGATTTATCGTTCAGGATTACCTATTTGTGTATCCGACAATTTACCAGCAAAACACAAAAGTAGGAAGAATGTTGAACTAGCATTTTTATCTGCTTCACTGAGAAATGCAGTCAACCTAACAGAAACTTTAGAAACTCGATCAGTTTTGTGGTGATAAGAGTAGGTAATGAATGTTTTCTCCTTTTTTTTTGGGTCGGAAGGGAAGAAAATTTTTTTGACTATATAAAATAAGACATTTTATTCCAGCAGTGAAGACTAAAGTTTAACGGTTTGTTAGAGCATTACAAATTGTAACTTGACAATTTGTCTGATAAATAAAAAATAATTTACGCTCATTAATTGGTTAGATGCAAAAGCCTTTCGTGGAAAACTGATACTGCAGAAGCAGTTTGACAACACAATTTCTATGGTTTTCAGAAAGCAAAGAATACACAGTTACGCAGTGAAATAAAGATTAGGAAAATAAGTTTTAATAACGATTAACAGAAAATATAACAATTTCTTGCAGTAAGAAAAGTGTTAAAAGTGGCAATAGAAATGTACTAAAGTAGTTTCTGCTTTAGTGTTAGAGTCCGTTCTCAGATACCTCTTACAAAAAAAAAAAAAAAAATTATAGGCTAAAACCAGCTGAATTTATTTTTCCTTATTATACACCTGCTAGTATTCTGCAGTTTAGTTAGGTTTTCAAAGATAAAAATGTTTAAATTTTTTTTCAATGTAACTTTTTTCTGTTTACTTTTTTCACTGTCTTAAAGTTCAGAATTGAAAGAAAACCTACCAATTAAAGCAGCACTCTCAAAATTATTTTAAATATGAAAACTTTTTGATACTGGGTTATAGGAACGTTGTTTTAGTTTTAGCTACGTGCCTGTTGTTTTGCACAATAAAAGCATCAAAATAATTACAATTTACAAATGAAGGTTTATTGTACAGTCTCAACCGTGATTTAAAAAATGATAAATTTCATTTTATATATCAATCTGCAGTGATACAGCTTCCTATTTTTGACTATTTTCTGTACAATTATGTGTTTTAGAATGAAAATTAGCTTCAAGTAATTAGCTGCTTAATGTATTCATTTTTGCCAAAGACTGATGCAATGGAGCATCTTTGGTTTACAGACCTGTTATTGCGGGCATAAGACATCAAATTAAATTGGCTCTAGTTTAGAAACTGTTTGATAAAGATATTTATTGAGTAAACCTGTAGCAGGTTTAAAATTAAAACACTATAATTTTAGAATTTTCGAATTAAAGCTAAATAATCTCCAATTAAAATTAGGATTTGATTCTAAATTTCTCTATTACAGAGCATTAGTTCAAACGATAAACCATAAAGCTCATTTGCCAACCACAGTCGTTACCTTAATTTTGTCAATAAATTCTTGGCAGCAGTGCAAAACTGTCATGTCAGAAATGCTAACAAACGTTAAGCCTTAAAAATTATTTTGAGCTTACTATACTAGATGGTTTAATGATAGATGATTAGTGTTAGTGTAGGTACTCAAGCAAAGAAACTTGCTATAAGAAGATAAATAATAAGACTCATTAGAAGATGCCAAAACAAATGATTAAAAACAAGTTTCCTTTAACAGCCTTTATTTTTCATCTGAAAAATTGAAAAAGAAGATTTGCAGAAGAAAGAAGTTTGTTTTCTGACTGTTTTACAGTGAACCTGGTAATTTGAGGTGAATGTTTTGAAATGTGGAACAAATTAGAAACAGTATTTGAAGATCTACATTCACTCAGGCTCTAAAAATCTTTGGTTTGATCAAAGAATGAATTTAGTAAATAGAGGCGCTTTATAAATTAACAAAGAGAAAAAAAAAGTTTTAAACTAGCTGATAGATTATTGCTTTTCTCAGCAGTCTAGCATCATTTAGCATCAGTAGCATGATTTGTGCATCTCACTTGAAATTCAGTTACTTTTGTAAACTGAAACTTTCATTTTAATTTTAAAGTTGCTTGTTATTACATTGAACTAAAAAATTTATTTAATTTGATGTTTTGTAAGTGAGAGGATGCAGTAAAATTGAGCATTTAGTAAGAAGCAATGAAAAACTGCAGCAGTTTTGTCTCGTAAACCGTCTAATAAGGTTGAATAAATTTGCACTAAAGGCAATCGTCAATGCATTCCAAGCGAGTCATTGATTTCAGATTTTAGAAGAAACCGCCAGCAGGTCAGGTTTCTTCAACAACGACCAGGTGTAAAAAATGACTTTAAAAAAAATGTTACTTTTCACCCGTTAGAACGACAGCTATTTCACTGTTATATAGTTGGTAAATCAAGCTATTTGGTTTTGTTAAACCGAAAGCTCAAGAGATCAGAGAGTTCTATGTTCTGAAAAAATTAAATGTTTATTTGTCAAGTATAAAACAATCTGAACAAAGAGTATTTTAAAGGTAAAAAAACAATTTTGGTAGTTTGGGCATTATATTTCCTATACTGCTCCAGTAAACGTTTAATGCTGCAGAACATTGTTAATGATTAAAATCAACAGCATATCAACTTTAAAATTCGGAACGATTAGTGATTTTGAAATGTTTTTTAACAGTACTAAATAAGTCTTCAGAAAGACCTATTTAAAAAAGCAAATGATGTCTCTTTATGTAGTGACACTGCAACAAATTTTGTACTTTTGAAGTGGTGCCTTTTGAAACTCCTTTTTCTGAGAATCATTTAAGAATTAGTTTCTGTCAAAAACATACCTTTTAGCTTAAGTGACTTTCTCTCCATTCATATTCTTCTCACAATTATTTGGTTTTGTTTCGTTTATATAATTTTAAAAGTTTGATTGATAGCTGAAAACCAATTAAATTTTTTTTAAATAACTTTTTTGTAGGAATAAAAAGTTTTAGCTTGTTGTTCAGATTTGCAGCTATACGAAGTTTGAATCAATATACGAAATTCAAACTTGTTGAGCTTCTCATAATTAAAAGTAAAGTTTTATGCAAATAAACTAACTCAAAGTCACATTAAATACAGGCTAAGATTTTACACTTCATATTTACTTGAAACAAAACTTGGAGAAAGATTTATACTGTATGATAGAACTAAACAAAGAATTCCAGCCAAAAAGTTTTAAAAAAAAAGAAAATTGGTACTATACGAGGTAAAAAATTAAAGGTGATCCTTTTCACCAAAATCCAACCAAAATTTATTTTTGTGCAACAACCCAAACTTCTGAGATTTCTCGTTTTTCAGTTTGAAAAGCTTTATGCGGCTGAAATAATGTATTATACAATAGTAGTTCTTCTAAAAGTAATTACTGGTAATGTTTAAAATTAGTCCTCTCTAAAAAGGTCTTTAAAAATTAAGTTTGATCAGACTTGAAGACTATTTTCTTGCTTTTAAGGTTTTTGATTGTCTAACTTTTCCTTTTCGTTCCTTTTTAGGTGTTTTGTCGAAACAGTGTCCAGATGGATGGTCACGGCAATCAGGCTATGATTTTTGCATTCTTCAGGTAAGCTTCTCTTGGTCAACGAACTTTTGTTCTTCTCATCAACTATATTTTGCAGCAAAATATTGAGAGAATAATTAGATAAAATTTCTGTTTCTTTTGTTACAAAAGAATAAATAAAATACAAACTCCTCCTAATAACTGAATAGGAAATTAAATAACGCGTCTAGATGAAAAAAGCTGATAATTTGAGCGCTATTACAGTTTAGCGTGCCTTTTTTAAAATTTGAATTTTTTGTGGGTACTTTAATGTTTTTTTGTATCATTCCAAGTGAATTTCAAGATAAATGCTTTATATGTAGTGAATCCTAATTGAACACGTCTAATTGATACGAACTAGTCTATAGCAGGATGATATCAGGAAACGCCATTTATAATTTACAAAAAGAATTCATTAAAGATATGAAGTTTTAGTAGTAACAATTAATTTTATAGAGATATCAAAATAAAGCTACCGATCTTTCAAACAGCTTTCAGAGTATCTCCTCACAGTAATCAAAAGTAAAAAAATTTACCTATTATTCACCTATTTTACTCAAACAACTTAGAAATTCTTAGAAGCATTCAGCGACAAGTTATTTACGATTTTCCTTGTATAAGAAAAAGCTCTGCTTTTTACTGCAAATTTTAATGAAGACTTATTGGAATAGCTAGGTACCGAAAATACTATAGAACAGGTTATCAGAATTTTGCTAGCTGCACTTTAATTACTAGTTTTTTCTCCTGAGCGACCAGTATTAATATAGGTTGATGTATGCGTTTCGAAGGTAACCTGATTAAGATTAAGTTAAACGGAAAAGTTTACAGTCGCCAAATTGTCTTTCATCTTCTACGGTATGCAGTAGCAAAAGCTAGTTGCAAAAAATTTACAAATCCGGGAGATTTAACATTATAATACGATTTTTGAAATCAATAAACAAAGCAGAAATCAGAATAGTTAAGTAATAAAGCAATAAGAAATCTCATATCCAAGATTTAAGAAATATGTTTGAAAAAATGAAATTTGGAGCTGGATCGCTAAATTTTGATGACGCTTTGATTTAAAATTCTAAATTTAATATGAGCGGGTGCTGTTCTGAGTTTTAAAAGAACTTCTTAAGAGTAATGAATGTATGCAGTATGATGTAGCAGCTGATTTTTGTGAAGATCATGGGGGTAAGCTGCCATCAATAATCAGTGAAAAAGAAAGTAAGTTATTCCGACGTTTCCGCTTAAAAAATAATCATTTGCAGTAACTGATTACTGGCTCTTCACGATGATTTGAGATTGACTTCAAATCATAGTACATTTTACAGTTTGATAAAAATATCTAAATGAAAGGATAGCTCCTAATAATTTCTTCGGTGAATTAGTGAATACATTTTGAGGAAGCCTTTATCTTACAGACACTTTATTGTCTCGTTCTTCTCATTATGGCTTCTGGAACGGTTTTGAAAGAAGTTATTCCTCTTCGAAGTGGGGGTGGATAGATGGAATTAATGGCAACGTATCGTTTTGGAAGAACGGACAACCCAGCGAGATTGTAGGACATGTGAAGGTAGACCAAAGAGGTCGCTGGGAGGTAGTCAGCGATGAAACATGTGCAGAAGCTGTGTGCATGATTAGAGGTTTGCCATATATCATCTTTAGACTTTTTAAAAGAGAGTGCAAGCAAGTTTAGTAATCGACGATTGCAGCTGTTCTGGAGGCTGTACCGAATTGATATAACGAGTTATAAAATGTTGTATATTTGTCTAGACCAAATAAGTGGCAGCGAAATATTGCATGAGGAAAGCCAAGAAAAGTTTTGAAGACATTTTTTTGGTATAAAATTCACTGGTCAAACATTGTTTTAAGCTTTTTTAAAAGGAAAGAACTTTGAGCCATTTCAAGAACTAAGCACTACGTATTTGTAGACTGGACTGAAAGTAACAGGCTTTGCGCAGACCCTGGAATTTCAGCTAAACCGGGATGTTTCCAAGATGTTTGTTTTAAATCTGTAACAACTAGTAATTTTTTTGATTTCAGTATAATATAAAATTTGATTATGATACTATTAAAGTTTGACTAAGCAATTTTAACATACATTATACTTTCTGAAATACAAAATTTTTTAGTGAAAGAACAAAATCAATAGGATGATACTGATAAAGGAACTAATAAATGAAAAATTTCAGCCTCCTCGTCGAAAACAATCATATCGTAAGACTGCTTTTGTAAATTTAATTGTAAATGTCAAACAGCTGAAAATTATCAGAACCAACAAAAAAGCATTTGATGTATCGTAGCTTTTGCAGGAAAAAAAAATTATTATTAAAAGAATTTTTGCTAGGTTTCTAAAAAAAACAGTGTTATTTTTAGTTTATTTTGCGTACTCACAGATGTAGGTAGAGCACTGTCTTATTTTTTTTTTCATTTATCATATATGTATTTGAGGTTTAAGTGTTGCTGGTCTGAAACTACAAGAACAAATTGTACTCAAACTAACCAATATAAGAGTAAAACCAGAGAACACGGACATATCTGCACAGAAGATAGTTAAGTAAACTGAAACCCAATTTGATTTTTTTAACCTTAACTAAAGTTTTTTTCAAGCGCCTAAAAGTGTAGTAGACAGCCTACAGTAGAGCTAAGCAACACAGTTGAAAAAAGAAAACCTGATAAGACAAAATTCATCAAAATAGAAAGTTCAAAAACAAAATTTTCTTCATTCTCGCTCAAACTTTTTCAAAACGTTTTCAGAAAAAATGCAGATAATGGTACATAAAATGAAAATTTTTTAAAGAAATTTGAAAGTTCTTTTGCTGTAGATTTGTCACCTTCAATGGATAGCTGAAGAAAATCAATTAAACAAGTAGAAAGCTGGGCAACAGCACTATTCCCCTTCGAAAAACCGTTCCGTAGTTTAGTCTTTTTTTGCAATCAAAGATAAAAGTGTTTGTTCTATAATTAAAAAACGTGCAACTTTATTCGTCTTAGTAGAAAATGCTGAAATTTTGGCGACATGTCAATGTCCAATCTTTTCACGTTTTTTTTTTTTTGTCTTCTCTATTCTTATTCAGATGCTGCATTAGCTGTCTGAAACTAAACTTGAAAGATTTGAAAAAAACTTGGTAGAGAAATTAGGCAAGCTGTTTTGCATTTGAATGATTTTGAATATACACAATGACTTTGAAAAGTAGAAATTGAATTTACAGATATAGAAAATTCAATAAAATGTCCTCAGTATTTTCGAGAAGGACAAATGGAAGTGAGGAGAACCACAGTAGTTAATGTACGTGATGGAAAATGGCACTACTGCTTGTTTGACATTCAAGTACACACTTCCAAAGTTTTTGTTAATCACTTTAACTAGAAGTTGTGTGCATAAAAGTTGGAAAAAATGCCTCATATCTTTTTGGGTAGAGCTGATGAGAAAAAATTATTGAAAAGTAACATGATTAATGCAGTTAGCTCAGTAAAATATCACATTTTATGGAAAAATAACTGAAAAAATAATTCTGTTCGTAATCTAACCAACCTGTATTCTTGCTTTCAAAGAAAAACAGTGAGTTTTTGTACCTTTAGACTAAATACAATAAACGTACTACGTTAGATGAGTCACGGAAATACTGTTATCGCACCTTTCATGGCCAATTTTTGTCGACAAGTTCGGTCAGAGAATTCATCTTTTTACACAGTACGTTCTGCAAAAAACTTATATTATAGATTTTTAAGTTTCTTGACAACAATACAAGTGAAAAGTTGTCGTTAAAAAGATGTTTTTTAAATTTTATAAGTTTGAGAGTCTACGGAGCTTTTTAGGTCTCAGTATTATCAATACGCTCTTCATAAGTTCATCCTTTTTAATTATTCTCCTAATAGTACTTAAAATTCTTTGAAAAAATTAATGGATACGACGATTACAGAATAAGAACTGTCAAGTTTTTGGCTGATGGTAAATTTATTTTAAGGCGAACTTTATAAAGTGTCAGATGAAAAAAGACCTAATGTTGTCATAGCACCAGTTGAAAGAAGTTTTCTAAGGCATCTGGCAGACGCGAATTTAACGAGGACATCAGCGGAGTATGGGCATCTTAAG
This sequence comes from Enterobius vermicularis, assembly GCA_900576705.1. Classification (NCBI taxonomy): domain Eukaryota; kingdom Metazoa; phylum Nematoda; class Chromadorea; order Rhabditida; family Oxyuridae; genus Enterobius; species Enterobius vermicularis. Next base: position 9,404 of record UXUI01009819.1, read on the forward strand.
TTTCGTCTTCCTCATCCAGAAGAAGGTTCAAATTATTTCAAAATTCTTCAATTTATAATACCTCTATTTCTGTTTTTTATTGTTTAGTGAAGGACCGTTTTAGGTTGCAGCACAGAAACAAAAGGTTTGATGGCAAATAGTGAACCTTTGCTTATGCTGCAATAATTTTACTGATTAATAATTTTTGAAGTTTTTCAAGACAACCTGCATTTTATAGACCAAAAATATTTGTGCCGTCCAGGATGGACTTTTGTCGGAGGAATATGCTATCAGTCGGTTAGGTTTTTAATGTATCTTGTAATATTTTTGGAAGGGAATCAGTCAATCAGTCAATCAGTTTAAAACAAATTATTATATTTACAAATTATGAACAAATTACCTCAGAAAATGAAGACGATTTTTAGATTAGCAGAACAGGAGATTGGTATGCTCTAGACGGTTACTGCAGATCCTGGAACTATGGTTTATTGGCCACGTTTTACACCAAGGATGATTTAGAACAACTGAAAAGTAAGCGAATTTTATGCTACAATTCAATGAATTGATTACGTCAATACCATTTGCGAGGCTTGCTTTTCCTCTAAATAAAAAAAAAGCAGAAACAATTATCTGTTAGGTTTAAGAACAGATTTGGCCTGCCATAGATTCATGTTTTGCTTGTTTGTAAAAGAATGAAAAGCAAAATTGAGTTTAATTATTGTAGAAGACTGCTACAAAACTAACTCTACTCAGTACAGGAACCAAAAAACAGAAGTTTTGGTATTCAAAAACAACAGCTAGGCTTAACTGTATCACTTTATGCTTAATATTTGTAGAGATGTGATTAAAACTTTTAACCAAACTAATAATCTTTTGCAAAGATCTCAGAATGAAGACAAGAAATGATAAAGATAACTAATTAACTGTGTACTATTGTTACTGATGATATAGTCGTGAAGAATTCTACACAATGACTTCTTTTTTAAAAACTTTCAAAACAATATTTAGCCAAGTGGAAGTACCCCGCATCATCAGATGAACTTTATATCGGATGCAAAAGAGAAGGCGCTAAAACTTGTGTTTTTGAAGATAAGCGCCTGGCTCCTTTTTTGAACTGTAAAGACACTAAGAATTACTGCACTTTCGGGAGTAATGGAGTGTATCTGAGCGATGGTAGAAAATCTATACGTGGTATTTGCGAATACAAAAGTAACGTTATCAATTTAATGTAAATACATTGGTCACTCAGCTGAGAAAACTGTGGCACTTATATTTCCGTGTCTCTATTAGAATGCAGAAATTTTTTTCTTTTTGTTTCCATTTTAAAAATTGGATTTTTAATAGCAGTCTATCACTGAAATTAAAGATGCCCTAAATTATAACCACACACAGTTTTCAAATAGGATTTGTGAAAAAAATTAAGAAATAGGTAACAGATAGAAATATGGAAATTCAAACAACGAAACAGTTGTCAGAATTACAAAAAAAAAAAAAAAAAAAAAAAAAAAAAAAA
>UXUI01009826.1:2454-17096 GCA_900576705.1 Enterobius vermicularis
TTATCAATATCTTCTATGCTTGGGTAATAACCATATCACTTTAAAAACATCTTTATCTTGTTCAATTTTTACAGATAAAGTTGTATACACATAAATACACAATCACTTATCTGAGTTCATTATTAGCAGAATAGGCAAGCACAGCACAGATTTATTACGAATAAATTCCAATGCGGTATGCAGTTTTTCAACAAAATGTATTATCAAAACACCTAAATGTTTTCAGAAAAACCACATCGTCTCTAACCCTTTGCTTACAAAACCTTCGTTAGTTGATCTTTTTCCAGTTATTTTATAAAATAGTATCGAGCATGAATCAGCTGACTGTTGATATTTGGTGAATATGCAGTCTTCTTTTGTCTAAATCGGCATTTGCACGCTGTTATACGTTCCTCCCTTTTTTCGTACGTTGCATCACACTGTGCATGGCCAGAAAATATTTTATGGTTTAGAAATAGTTGAATTTAAGATAACCCTTTTGGCTAATTAGGTACCGCCGAAAGATCAAAATTACTTTGTTGATCACCTCTACTCTTGTTTGTTTTATTGGCACTTCCCATTAACACTTTCTATTATAAGCACTTTCTCTTTTCTGTACCTTTTTCAGAATATTTTTTTGTTTCTGAACTTTTTCCTCTGTAACATTTCACAAATTAAAAAATGACGATTTTACGGAATCAAGAAAAAAATACTTCAAAACTTAAAAACACATTGTTTTTACAGTGATCTCGTGCATCTTACAGTGGCAAAACCGTTTTCATCTGCTTTTGAAAGCCACGAAAAGTGACTAATTATAACTGCAAAAGTTATATTTTACTTTATACGACATCAATTTATTATTCTGCAGGAATATAAAAAGTAGCCTTCATTTCAATCTTTTTCGCTTTCTATATAATACGGTCAACTAAGAATGCCAGTGAAACACATCTAGTTTATAAAACCGAAACACCAGCTGTATTTTATATAGAGTAAACTTTATAAGATAGTCAGTTTTGTGAGCAAGAAACGCACTTAACTTGAGGGGGGAGGAGGGGGAGGTTTTCTTAGAGTTGTAAGCTTTTTGAATTTTATCTATAAAAAAGAGTGTTTAGCCCCTTTAACCGTATTTCTAGTCTACTTCTTAAACTTCCAGATGAACAAGCAGATATAGGCTCTATTCATCCTTCCTTGTTTAAGCTCATGTGTTGTAATCCTCTAAACCCGAGAGGCTATAACAAGTTCAGAAAAAGCTAAACCCAGCAATTAAACAGTTGAAGTAACGAGTTTTTAGACTGCTTAATGATGCCAAAATACGTATTAGAACTGCAAATTTGAGGAAAAGAAACTGAGAAGCAGAAAAGACTAAAATAAAGGCTATTTCCTACACTTCTACAAAGTAAAAAATTGTTAATATTTTAGAGTAAAATACAACTTTTTAAACAAATCATCAGCAGTTAAAGAGTACTTAGTTTTTCTAGCCACTTTTCGCGGCTTCCAGAAGCAGTTGAAAACGGTCTCGTGACTGTAAAGTCGTGAGGTTACTGCAAAAACACTTTAATTTTAAGTCTCAAAGTACTTTCCGACCCGTAACTCGCGAATTCAAACAGTCGCCACCACCAACCTGTGGTATTTTATAGAGCAAAAAATTTAGTACAAAATGTTCTTTTTAAAAATTGAAAAGCGCATTTTTTAAAATATATCTGTTTGAATTTTTGTCTTTATTGTATCTGAACAACTAGTCAGAAAAATCAAATTGTACAATAAGAACTCCAATAAACCAAAAATTCTCTTGAGGTTTATCAGAAATACAAGCCTTTGAAAACAGGTATGTTAAACAGCAACCTAGTAAAATTGTGACTTTGAGGGGGATGTCACTTGACGACGGATGCATCTTTTTAGATTCTCTCCTGGACATTCTGTACGCTGACCTAAACTTTACTGTCTAGCAAAGTATGGAAAAATTTCAAGATTTCTAATGAAAGAATATGGGAATATCATAGACCTGCATTGAGTTTCAAGATCTGGTATAAAAAATACTACACATTTATGTTATAATAATTAATGGATCAGACGACTTTTAACGTTAATCAGCCACATTTTATCTCCTCTCATTTCCTTTGAGCTGCGACAGATAGTTTACCGGAACTCTTTTAATCTTACTTCTGCTTCCAAATATTATGCAAAAAATTACCTCCGCGTTGGAACTTGTACAAGCAGTCGCAAATATTAATGACTTCTTTTCTCGCTCCTGATAAAGTAACGGTAGTTCACCATTCGACGAGCATGAATTGATATCGTCTTTTTTCCAACTTTCCTGTTTTTCCGTTTTTATTGCGAGAAGAAGAGCTATATCAGCCTCCCGTCCTTAAAACTCGTTTACTGTACAAATGAGTGCTTCTGGTCTCTGATAAGAAACGTTTGTTTAGGTAGTTGTTAGTATAAAAGAATCACAACAGAAGCTGACTTTGTTTTTTTCGGTAATAGGCAACTAAGCCTCTATTGCGGCATCACTGAAAGGTCGACTGATTCGGCTTTTCATACTGTCTTGTATTTCCGAAAATTAGATAAAAGTTTTATTAAAAAGTACCAAAAAGTATTAATCTTTCTATATTGCGCACTGAATTTCTTCCATCTTGGCTATCACTCAACTTTCGCAAGAGCAACGTGACAGAGCTACTATTAGTTCTGGATGTCATACCGTTGTTTTTCGATTTGAATTTGATTTTACAATCACTGAGTGTTTTAAGAGGAATTGCCAGCGTAAGCTTATAATTCAAATTTTTTGCCTGTTTCATAAAATTGACTTATTGACGGTATCAGAAATAGTAATGCCACAAGTTGCACTTCTGCAATTAGACCTTTTTAACCAGTGAAAAAATACTTCACAACCAAACTGTCTCCATCGGTTCAATACGGCCGCAAGAAGCATCACAGATTCTACACAAAACAATAAAAAAGTTTTTCATTGAGATGGTTCTTTGTATTGCTGTTTCTTTTTCACATCTCGGCCCGTTTCCCAGCCCTTTTTATCATAATAATGTTTTATAAATGAAATGGGTAAGCTCCTTAACTTGCTCCCTTCTGAAATGCTTAAAAGCACTAGCTAATAAATATCTTGTCTACCTACTGTTTTTTTTCACAGAAGTAAATAAGTCTCACCGCTGGTTGCTTTAACATAAATAGATCGCCAACCTCTATCTTCTCACGCGGGTTGCACATCTGTCTCGGTAATCCTTGTACGTCTAAACTCCTAAATATTCTTTTGATTGCTATCCCCTCCCTAGCTTCGAGCAATTCAAACATATATACTTTCTTAATATATGTTCTTTGGTCCAGATAGCTTTTGCCGTCAAATCAGCCGGGCTTACAATGATGCCACAATAGAGGCTTGGTTGTCTATTACAGGAAAAACAAAATCAGCTTTTGTTGTGATTCCGTTATACTAACAAATATCTAAACATACGTTTCTTTTTAGAGACCAGATGCACTCATATGTACAGTAAACGAGTTTCAGGGAAGGGAAGCTAATTCAGCTATTCTTCTTGCAATAAAAACGGAAAAACAGGAGAGTTGAAAAAAAGACGATATCAATTCATGCTCATCGGATGGGGAACTACTGTTACTTTATCAGGAGTAAGAAAAGAAGTTATTAATTTAAAAGATTCGCTACTGCTTGTACAAGTTCCAACGCGGAGGTAATTTTTTGCATAATATTTGGAAGCAGAAGTAAGATTGAAAGAGTTCCGGTAAACTATCTGTCGCATCTCGAAAAAAATGAGAGGAGATAAAGTGTGGCTGATGAAGGTTAAAAGTCGTGCTGATGCATTAATTATATCGCTTTTTATAGCATAAATGTGTAGTATTTTTTTATACCAAATCTTAAAACTGAACGCAGGCTATTCCATGCTCATTTGTACACTTCTTTCAAATAACATATTGAAATTTTTTCAAACTTTGCTGCGTAGTAGAGTCTAGGCCAGCATGCTGAATACCGGAGAGAGTTTGAAAAAATGCATTCGTCGTCAAGTTATACCTCCCTCCCCTTAAAAGTTGCAAATTTATCAGATTAGCAATGCCTCTCTTCAAAGGCTTGTATCCCAGCTAAACATCAAGAGAATTTTGAAATTTTTAGTTTGTTTAATTTGACATTTCTTCTTTTAAATCTTTTCGTATTGGATAATTTACTTCTAAGTAATTATATATGATGTGGCATTGAATCAATAAACTATATCTTCCAGTCTATGCAACATAGTTGCACGACTCGCGACGCTGCCATTGGAGCAAAAAACATTTCTTTTACTGTCATTACTTCTAAGCATTAAATTTTCCCAATAAAAATTATTTCAAAGTCACATGTGTACATTAAAGAAATAATGTGTGCGAAAGGCAACGCTTCGACCTCCGTTTCCCAACCACTCCTAATTTAGTGGTTCCTTTGAATCAAAGATTCTGGGAGCTTTTATTTCCCTCCTTCATTTCTCAATTGAGTTAATTTTGAACAGCATCATTCAAGTGAAGTAAAAATTTCCTTCACGTGCACTTATACAGTTTAGTAGTTTATGATACAGATATAGACTTTAAATCGGTACTTTACCCGCACATATAACTGATTAACAAAGTCTCAACACCTGTAAAACTGAGACGCGAAAATAAACGCCAACCCGGCTGCGCGCAGACGGTATGGCGCTTCCTGCACAGCTGACATTTTAAGGCTTCGACAGTGCAAGTTGGACTGAAGCCAAGTTTTTAAGCTGTTACTTGCCATAAATCCGATCCTCAGTATAACTGAGTTCAGCCTTTTTACCACGCTTCGACAACGGTTCTAGCAATTTGCTAGATGTTGAACCATTGTACGTTTTACAAGTAGCGCTAATTCGGGTTTCTTGATCAGATTCTTACCTTGTAGTCTTACCGGTTTAGTGTATCAGTTTTTTTCGCCGACCCGTATTAATGGTAAGTTGGAACTGTACCAGCACACTAGTACAGACTTTTTCCCGTTCTGCATCATTTGTTGTTTTTTTTTTCCTGATTTTTCAACGAGGTTTCGTCTATAGCATCGATTGTTTGTCAAAACATCGAATACTTGTTTTACCGCTTTTTTATTTCACGTGCATAGGATCATATGGAGTGACTGTTATTGCTTTTAACTTTTATCGAGAACAAGTTGTCGAAGAAGTGAAAATTTTTAATGTAAATTATTCCATCAATACTTTCTTTGGGTAGTCGTAAAGATAAGCAAAAATAATTTGAAAAATTATTTTTCTTGTAATTCCTACATATATAGGGAGAGTATGAGGAAGTTATATGTGTTTTTTTGTTAATATTTTCCTTAATTTAATTTTAAGCGTCTCCGATTTTTGTTTTTTTTTTTTTTCTTTTATAGTTTTCTATGCATTGCTGTACTGTCCATGCAGTAGAAAATTTTTATAGGTCGTAGCGTCTTGACTGTTTTTACTGAACTTTAAGCCATTTTTGCTGCTGTCTGCAGGAATATTTATGTAACAACGTTGATGGGAGTTTCCTGGTAAGCTGGACTTGCTTTCAAAATTTTTATTATGAATTGTTAATTCAAAAGATTTTCACTACACTATCTTGTTCCTTTAGCTGACTTCTTTCTGAGCAAATGCGAACAAGTGCGGACCTTCTCTTTTAGTCACAGGGGATAACATTTTAGTAGTTTAGGGTTTTTGAATACGACAAAAGTACAAGTGCCATTGAAAGAGCTTTATTGGCACAGGGTGCGAAGGAAGTTGGTGTTTTTACCGTAGATTCGACCCCGTACAAGCCTGAAGATAAGGTGCAGGGTGTGATTAACCGTTTATTCATATTGCACCACAGCAACTACCCTCAGTCTACATTTGTTATAGGTGTTTTTTCAAACGGATTCATTTAAGCCATTTTTACTTGGATCTTCAAGGCATACAATAAGAATAAAAAACTGACTTTCTAATTTTTTTCTTCAAATCCACATTCATATTGTTCTGGTTCGTTTTGAGCTTTTGAATTCTTGATTTAAAATGGGTTTATACAACACTTTACTAATTATTTTGACTTGGTTTAATTTTGTTCTCAGCGCCTCATGAGAAGCACGTTTACCCCAGAGCAGTTTGCGATCGAGGTTTTGATTTAATTCTTGCCAAACTGAGTTCTGGCTTGGTGCAAGATACCGCTGGCAAATTTACAGTTTCTGGAAAGGAATTTCAGTTAGTTGATTTTTTTGTACGATTTGGACCAGCCACGATGGGGGTTACGTCAAAAGGTTTGTAATCATCTTTTCTGTATCTTTTAAACGCTGTGAAATTGCTGTTGCTCTATTTCGAATTTTAATAAGTGAAACTGAAATGATTTCTATTTCTAGGTGTGGTCGTTGAAGTCGATTATGGCCCGAGTTGCATAGCAACTCAGTGCTCTAATATGCTTTCAGAGTTCATAGAAGACTTCTTCCCTGAACAGTCGCAGAAAAAGCCAACTGTTTTGCAAAAAATTCAATCTGAACCTTACGTAACATTAGACACGATGACTCAGTATTTAGAAATATTTAATACATTACGCAAAAAGCCATCATAAGCTTTACAATCACATTTTGCCAGCTGATAATATCCCATTTTATTTGAAGCTCACCATCATTTTTCGCTCAGGTTTACACGGGATCTTGGATACTCAGCTCCTCCTTATGTGAAGTTGTTGTATTGTTTGAAATAAGGAGGTTTTGATACCCCTTTTCGTTTCCGAGTTCTTCTGAGAATTGTCTCATTTCGCTCTCTTGAAAGCAATGAAGTAAACTTTTTTTTTGTTGTTTTTATCTTTGCTTCTCTGTTTTTTTTTTCGCTCGCTGTCTCTTTCCTTTTTTTATCTTTACTACTGACGTGCAACAAGCATTTTGCTCTTGAGGTCTTGCTGTTTAAATTAATTATTCTTTGTTGTTTACCTAATTCCGAGCTTTTGATCTTGAAGTTAGCCATTGCTGCAAATGAACATTATGGTCGGGTAAATTGCTTGTTAATAAACCTTTGAATACTTCGACTTTTTTTTTTTTTAATGGTTACTTGCCCGAGTCTATTCCAAAGTGCTGGGTGAAGGTTCTGCCATCATATAGGTTGTGCTCCGAAAAGAAAGCGTTTTATTATTGCTGTAGATTTCCTGATGGTTAATCAATTTTTTGGTATTACACACCACTGTTTATATCACTTCTCATATTCAACTTTTCGGATAATTTGTGTTTGTGTAGTGGTTGCTATTCACTAGTTAGCTTATCAGTTTACATTTGATGACACTCTCTGACAGGACTGCTTCGGGTCCTGACATATTTAGAATTATTCCACTGCTGTTGGATAATATGTTCACTGTTCATATGTTAAAAATTTTTTTCAATTAATTGTAAATTATGTTTGGCAGGTTTAGGATGGATGAGTGGTGGCCTTTCGGCGGTGGTCAAACGTTGAGGGTAATTGCCCAGGCTGTAGATGATGCTCGAGTGGCTTTTAATCGTCAGTGTGTTCATCTAGAAGCTTGGCAGATTGTGTCTTACACACTGTCAATCGCATGTTTATTTATATGGTGCCGGAGGCAGCTTAAAACGGACAGGCCTCTTGCTGAGCGTATTAGAGCAACAGTAAGTTTTTGAAATTTCATTGGGCTTGCGCGGTAGATTTTTTATTTTAGTCTTCAGGATTGGTGCTGTGCGTTTATATTTTGTAATACAGCAAAGTGGAGTCAAGTAATGTATGATTCCTTCTTAGATCTTCTCTGCAGTTCGTCGTATACCGTATGTGAAGGCTCAGATTGAAGAGGAAATGGAGAAAGCGAGGAAGGATCTGGAGGAGAACTTGCATCAGTACGATAGAAAAAAAGTTTGCATATCAATTCTAAAGAGTTAATGCATTTCACGCTTCATTTTCTCATAGTTTTCTTCCTTCAGGAGTTTTACAAGTTTTTGCCAGAAAGAGGAGTGTCACCAGAAGAAATTATTCGAGAAGCTGAACTGTATGACGGGATGAGCGAGTTCAAGTTTTATGATGGTCGAGTTTCTGGCGCCGTTTATTCTGCGCGGAACGAAACGCATAGAAAATTACTTGAAAAGGTTTCTTTAAGAAGACTTGAATTTTATGGTATTCGTAAGCCAAAATTTGATGAGGAAAACCTTTATGCTCTTCGATTTGCAAAGGAGATAGTTACTGGATGCCATTAACAGACAAAAAAAATTGGGAATTAAGTGCCACTTTTCTGAAACTCAGCTTTGCATGTTTTTGTAAGTGTGAAGTATAATTTTTGTTGGAGCATGAAATCATAATAAACTTTTTACAGATATTTGATAGATTTGTTTACGCGGATAACTTGCATCCAGATCTCTTTCCTGGTTGTCGTAAGATGGAAGCTGAAATTGTACGAATAACTGCTTCCTTACTTCATGGCGGCCCTGGTTCTTGTGGTACTGTTACTTATTGCGGTACGGAAAGTATAATTCTGGCCTGTTTAGGTATCTTTTTGTTTTGATTTCTTTAATGCATTTGTCTCATGTCTTGTTTTTCTTACCTCTTTCATTTTTTGTTATTCTCCTAGTGGTCACTAGTGGCTTCTCCTGTAGATTTGTGGTGTTGTTTGGTGCGTAGAAATAAGTATCTCTTGTAGCTTATCGTAATCGAGCGTATGACAGGGGGATCTATCGCCCCGAAATGATTGTTCCTGCAACTGCACATACGGCGTTTGATAAAGCCGCTCGGTTGCTGCAGATTCGTATTCGACATATACCTGTCCATAAGAATCAGAGGGCTGATGTAGGATCTATGAAACGAGCAATAACTAATGAAACCTGCATGGTAATTCTTGCATTAGAATTACATGGACAAGGATGGTTTTGAAATGAAAACAGCGTAATTTTCATATGCTGCAGTATATCATATTTGCATTTGTAATTTTGATAAGTTACAGATTGTTGCTTCAGCTCCAAATTTTACAACTGGAACGGTTGATAATGTGGAAGCTATTGCAGAAGTATGCAAAAGTTCTTATTATTTATATTTCTCGAGTTTATTCTATTTTTTAAGTCCTGCCTCAACTTTTGCTTTTAAAGGCGTATTTATAATTTTCTACTTTACTCATAAAAATAAAGGAAAGTATCTGTTTGTGAAACTCAGAGTTATTTCCGTTCATCATAGTTAGGACAGCGCTATGGCATACCAGTTCATGTTGATGCGTGTTTGGGAGGATTTCTGCTTCCTTTTATGGAGCGGTGTGACTATCCTGTTCCTCCTTTCGACTTTCGAGTTGCAGGTGTTACTTCAATTTCTTGCGACACTCACAAGTATGGTTTTACTCCAAAAGGTTCGTTTCATTACTTTCAAGGCATGCTTCGGCATTTGTAAATTATCTTAACAATTAGTTATTTTTGTTTTATTTCTAGGTACCTCTCTAATTCTTTATCGCGATGCGACTTTATTACACAAGCAGTATTTTTGCAATAGTGAGTGGCCTGGCGGAATATATGCAACGCCTACCTTGATGGGTACTCGTGACGGATGTGCTATAGCTTTAACTTGGGCAACATTGCTATATTACGGACAACACGGGTATTTATACTACATTTTTCAGTCTGCGTTAGTTGTCGGCAGTTTGGCTGCATGATGTTGTGCTTTTCAGCTACACTGACTGTATCCGATCGATAGTCGAAGCAACCCATAAAATACGGGCAGGAATTGAGGCGATACCACATCTTACAATTCTAGGCGAACCTAGCGCATCTATAATTGCCTTCTGCAGCAGAAAATTCAGTATTTATGGGTTAGCTGATCGCATGAATAAGCTAGGGTGGTCACTGACAAGTCTTCAGAATCCTGCAGGGTATTCATTTTTATAACTTTCTGCTTCTACGTTATAAGCAGTATGTAAAGGCATTTAAAACCTGATATTAGTTCCAAGACTATAAGATTACGCATAGTTATTTGTTATTTAGAGTGCACATATGCGTTACGCAAAACCATACGAAAGAGGGTGTTGTTGAAGAATTTTTGAGTGATCTCACCCTAACTTGTGAGGAACTATTAGCTAATCCTGAATTGAGTATCCAGTCAAGGACAGCTGCTATATACAGTTAGTTAATTGTTTTCAATTTATTAGGCGATTCTCTCTTTATAGGATAAGAGTAAGTTATTTATTAATTGTTAATTATTAAGTAAAGGGTAACGATTTTAGATATGGCTTCTGTTGTTCCTGACAAATGCTTAGTTGAAGAAGTGTCATACATGTATTTGGACAGTTGCTATGCGATGCCGCAGCCGTTGATAGTAGGAAGAACTCTTAGCACTGAAGGACGTAAAATCAGTTTAATCGGAGGAATACCTCCATTTTCCGGAAACGCATTCGTTTCTCAGCTGAAATCCCAATAAGGATTGCAGCTGTTTGTTGTAGTTGCTGAGTGTTATAGCTTTCCTTATCTATAAGTTTTTTGTAATTTATCTCAATGATGAATGATAATAATAATAATAGTATTAAGAGTCATCAATTATTTTCAAAGTTTATCATTATCCCTTGTAAAAATTTTACTTCTTCCAAGCCAAAAATCTTGTGTGAGAATCTCTGTTTGAGATGTTTCCACCACATTTCAGCTTGCAGTTCATCCTGTCACATCTTTTGTAAAACTGCTCAGTTTAGAGGGCACCTATGATCTTTTTCTTCTGAATAGCAACACTAATTATAAAGCCATCCGCTGTATGTTAATTAAGTTATTCTCAAAATTTGTTATTGCTGATGTTATCAGCAACAAACTGCATAAAAGGTGTAAGTGTTATACTGGCAGCAACGACTAATTTTGCAATTGTTTGTTCAAGCCTGTTAAAACTAATTGCTGCAGTTCTTTTGTCATTACTTGTTTTGGAGCCTTTAGTATGTGCATCTGCTAGGTATGGAAATTAATTTTTATATATTAAACCAATCAGGAGCAGCACCAGTTGTTATATAAAATTGCTGAATTTGGAAGAGGAAGTTCCACGAATCTGTACACTAACATTATTAATAATAGTTGCATAATTGTGTTGTTTAGTTGTTGATTAGGCTAATGCGATTTTACATTATTTAATCTGGATAAACTTGTTCAGAATGTTTCGTGTTGTTACAGTGTCTCCTGTTAAAAACAGCATTGTTTTTTTTTTTTGTACTTGGACTTTTATACTTTTATTTCTCTGTTTTTTCGTTATCCGGTCATGAGATTTTGTTTAAAATATTCAGGGGGAAGAGTTGAGTGTTTTATGGTTTACTGCCACATGGAAGTTGCGTATTGAGGAATAGAGGAGCCATACCAGTTAACATTTTACTTGAGAGACTTACTTTCTTCTTTCTTTTACTCAAAAAAGAGGGACTAGAAACGGTAAGGTGATGTTTGACAGGTTTCTTAGAAATACTTCATTGCATAGCGTAGGGAGTTTCAATTCACTGAGGGGAAATAAGAAATTTTGGTTCAAAGGTGCTCAACATTTAGCTGGTGAACTGTGTGTTTAGATGCAGTGTGAAGAATCGGTGAGTTGAGAATATCGCCTTGCTGATGACCGCTTTTCAGATATTTTGTTAATGCCTTTGCCACTTTGGTTACATACTGTGCTGACTGCTGTTTTAATTCTTATTTTACTGTTCCTGCTGGTTGCTCTTGTACTAGTTTGCCTGTCGCTTTGCAAGTAAGCTATTTTTATTAAACAGTGGTGAACTTAGGGCTTTTGTCTTGATTATGCTCTTGTCTTCACGAGTTTGATAGCTTCTTGGATAATTTCAATCAATTAGGGTGAAAACACCCGTTTCCGAAAATCAAGGCGTTTGTTTTTTTAGTAGTTTAGCTGGATTTTTTAAATGAGAACTGGTAAGATCAGGCAAGGAAAAGGTATTTAGACGACACAGTAATGGATACAATAATTAATGCTGTAATTGCAGAGAAAGGTCGTTTTTCTATTCCTATGATTCGACAAAAAGTGTGTTGCAAGAGGGTCGGAACAACACCTGTTTGAACGCAGCTTTTGAAGAACAGTTTGAAGATGTTCAGTTATATAAATTTTGCGTTACTGTGAATTCATATTATACACTCTAAAGTATCAGGTTTTAGGTAGAGGTTGGACATATAATGAAGAGGTGTGAAGAACGTTATAAAAGGAACAATGAAGAACTCAAGAATGGCAAGATTAAAATACGTCCTCTGCAGTCCATTGATAATGAGCTTGCAACCGCATTAGCTGTGGAGCATCTTGTTGACACGTCCTTCCTAATTTCAAATGAAGAATTGTCCTGTTATGCCCCTCGATTTGATGCAAAAGTGCTAGCTTCTTGCAGAGACAACGTCTAGGACGACACGGTGACCGATACTTCTGGTCCTCGCACTTCGGGTATTCATCCCAAGGGCAAAGGTGCTACTTTAAATATTCCCTTGTTTATTGAAAACAAGAGTCACAGAAGCGATAGACCCTTGATTAAAGACTGATACTCTTTCCTGTGCGATTCATGTTACCATCCTTCAACAGAGCATCGCTCTGTAATTGCTTGGTCCTTTTACATTTGGTTTTTGCAGATCTAGTCGCACAGTTCCCTTGTAAATTTCTTGTTCCCACGTTCCTTCGCGAATCATATTTTGCTTAGTTTGATATCCGACCGTCACTGTATTTTTCCTGTCATCCATATTCCAACCTTTGATTTTCAGAATTAGCTATCTAGTGGCCTTAAGTGATAGCCACTTATTTTTCATTATCAATTATTTTTATTTCAAAACCACCCTGTAACGAGATTACGACATCTAGGTTCCATAGTTTTCCTATGCTGCTAGTGCCAGAACACTGGGTTGTTGTTCTGCACTCCAACAGCTAACATACTATTTTTATAATATCTGTTCCATGTTCCTCATTTAAGGAAGCTCTTCATGTAAGAACTAATACGTACAATACGTTGAAATGCAACCGCATCCAGAATGTGACCCTCGAAATTCTATGAAGTCTTCTATTATTAAACGTAACACAAATAACAAAAAGAAGTAACCCGCTTTATCACACTCCAGTCAGAAAATAATTTAACTAATAAGTACTGCAGTTATAAATACTAACTTTCAAATGAAACAGCTGTGTCATATTGCTCTTCGTCAAAGGCTTTCCTTTTGTACATCACTACCTGCTGCTGCTTATCCTGCTCAAAATGAGCATAAGTATCAAAGAGGAAGAAAGAGTCGTGGAGAGATCATGAAGTAAAATAAGTTGTAACGAGACTGTGTTTATCGGCTTCTTGCCTCCCAAATCACAAAAGGCGAATCTGCACGAAGACGCGGTATCGCGTATTCAATCGGACCCTGAAGTATTCCAGAGTATTACATACAGTTATTTGGAGAAAACTGAATTCTTCAAAAATTCATAGTTAGTAGAACTAAAGACTTCAAGCCGAGACCAACTGCAAAACACCAACAACCAGAGTTTGTTTCCAAAGCACCTTTCTCCTTGGAACCTTATTAACTATATAATTCAGTAGCATACTATGCCGAGCTAGGTAGTGCCAAATGAAAAAGAAAAAAATACATGCGAAGAAAGCTAACCAAGGGCCTCAAATTGTCTACTTTCTTTACAAGTCGCGACGAATTGTTTTCATCAAAAGTTTCGTAATAAAATTCATGCGCCACATCACCATCTTCATCAACGAACAACGAACTAAAATATGTCATCAATCGCTCTCCACAACTAACTTTACTCATTCCCTTTATGTCAGAAAGTAATGGTCTTTTTATAAGTACAAATGCAGCGTAATCTCTAACAACAAACACAAACCTCATGGTTTTAGTAACAAAGAAGTAATCCGGCAAAAACTTCGGAATCTTGAGAATATTCTGACAAGCAGCACGCGGTGTAACTTTACATTTTTTTTGGACAGCAATTCGATCTCTGCCAGAATTATCGCTCCGTTTACTGCCCCCTAGACCCATGTTTGCTAAACCATCAAAGCCTGCATTTGGCAGTCAAGCTGCTCGGCAGTCGAATTCTAAAAGGAAAGAAAAGTCCCTAAACTATAGAAGCAAGAAGTGATACCGCTGTCTTTCTAACAGCCCCAAAACTTCTAATTTTAAAACTTACTTATTTGTCACGAATTCTAGCACACGATCAGTAACATCAAAATCGTAATAATTCGGAAATTAAAAAAAGGAAGGCAATACTGCAATTAGAAATAAACAATATTCGGCTTCTCAAAACTTCTGAAAATGAAGATGAATAAACATAACTTGGACTTCCAAAAAAGGCAATACTGTAGGAGCGAGTTGGAAGCAACACCAGCAACTGGTGAAAAGCAGTAGGAAATTGGATAACTTCAGTGCTGATGAACATCACTAACAACTGTAAAAAACTGGTTCACCAATTCTACCCGGAGTATCGCTAGCCTTTCCCGAATTTTCTTTGGTATTGATTTACAAAAAAACAAGCCGGAAAAAAAAACGAAATGTTTTCACCAACAAACCAACAATAGTAAACCCTATATAGTTTCTTCTTTTTCTGAAAATATTACAAAATAACATGAGTAGAATGAACAAAACTCTCCTCAGAGTAAACTGTGCAAATTAACCACTGAACTATACGGAACTAGTTTTTTGACGTGGACAGTTCAATGCAAATGTAAATGTACAGCACATTATATATATATATATATATATATATATATATATA
>UXUI01009840.1:3890-17038 GCA_900576705.1 Enterobius vermicularis
TCTGGTACTGAAAACGGACCGGTTGGCTGATTAGCCCGCCGGTGCTGTGATTCCTGATTAAGCTTTTCAAATGAAGACTGGGCAGCTAGCTGCTGCACCTCCCGAATGTGTTCCGTTTCTTCCGCTGTCAAAAAACATTCACCTGCGCTTTCCCCATCAGGGAATGAAGGCGCGTCTGAGTTCAAACATGGTGATGAGAGTTCCTGATCAGCGCCTGAGGTTGGCGTCGAGGGCTGCCTCGAAACGCCTGGTACTGAAAACGGGCCGGTTGAGTGATTAGCGCGCCGGTGCTCTGATTCCTGATTGAGCTTTTCAAATGAAGACTTTGCAGCTAGCTGCTGCACCTCCCGAATGTGTTCCATTTCTTCCGCTGTCAAAAAATATTCACCTGCGTCATGGTTAGCACAAGCAGAGGAAGCGTCTGAGAGGTTCTTGTCTAAGTCTCCTGAAGATGATTTTCCATCAGCACTTGCGGTCGGCGTCGAGAGTTCGCTTGAAGTGGTCGTCAGTGAGGACGGCATGGTTGACCCGTTACCGTCCAAAAATTTCTGCTTGGAACCCGTCGTAGACGGTTCCTGAACAGCGCGTGGGGTTGAATTTGGGGAGTGACTTGATGTGTTGAGCTCCAAAGAGCGTTCAGTAGGAAGGAGATTGCGTGGCTTTAATGAGTCGTGATAAATGTTTTCGAATTTGAACTGTGAGACTAGTTTTTGTGCTTTTTGTATGCGTTCGAGGTCTTTGCCTGTCAAAAAATGTCCAATTTCGTCTTTGTCGCTAAGTGTAGAAACGGCATCTGATGATTTGCGATCCAAGGCTATTGGCGACCGTTCTCCTTCAACCCCCTGGATCGGAACTGAGTGTGGAGTTGAGACATTGAGGGCTAGAGAAGGGGTGCTCCATGACTTAGTAAAATTTTGTGATGTTTTTTGAATGTTCTTCTTAAACGAGGGCAGCACAATTTTCTGTTGTGACTTTTTGGCATCTTGCGGTTCTTCAATTATTAAAATGTCTTCGGCTGTGGTTTTCTCGGGCGGAACAATTTTTGCACGCTTTAGTTCCTGATTCATATCTGTCGGTGACGGTGGTTGTTCAATACCTGCGGTTGCCGCGGCCATTTTGGTTTTTATAATGTTAGCAGCAGAGGATCCGAATGATGCGTGTATGCGTTGTTGCGACGTGTGACGCATACGCTTCTCAACTAAGAGCTGCTTGGCTGGTTTTTGCGGTTTGTGGATGCACTGGACTTTTTTGGCTATGGATGGAAGTTGAGCGACGCTGTTGTTTTCGACTGGATGGGACCCATTTTTTGAAGTCTGTTTCATGTTGCTTCTTGGCACACTTTGGTCGACGCTTTTATTTGAAGCACTATTTTTAACAAGCGGTATGAATGATGGGGTAATGTGGTTTAGTGATGTTTCCTGAGCGATGGTGTCTGTTGGGTACCATGCAAGTGACTGCTGTGCTTGCCAAGTACATTTGACTCGGATTTCGTTTGTGCAGTATGTAAGATGTTGTTGTGCGTTATTCTGCTGCACGTTGCTTTTGTCAAGAAAATTAAAGCTATGAGGCGAGGTTCGTTCCGGTTCTGATAGGTCCTTGAGATCGCTTCTTTGGAGTGATTCTTTTTTCAGTTCCATTTCTTCTTCTTGATTTTTTTTCTTGGCTGCTCTTGGATCCAAGGTTGACTGCTGTTTCAGAGTGGAAGCTTTTTCACCATTCTCGGAGCGCTGAAAGTATGCATTGTATGCTGAAAAATACACTGTTTTCAAAACTGTTAAGAAATTTGCAAAAAATGGCTTAAACATTGAGTGTTTTTGGTCTTAATAAATTTCTGCACATCCTTAATTTCGCTGCAGTGCCTGTTCCCAGAGTTTCTCTTATGTCTCCCTTTTTTCTACAGATGTTGTGTATTCTGGCCTCGTTAAAGTTCATTTTTCTCGCTGCATAACGGAAGTTCATGGTTTTTGGTCTAAAGATATCTATTGTGATTGCAGTTCATCCTTCTTTTCATCGGTTTCTTTGTTGGTTGTAATTTCAGTATGGATTTGCAAGCAAATAATGTGCAAATGAGAGGCACCCACCACTCATTGTCTGCTCAGTTACATAGCGGTAAACAACGCTTAATCTAGGGCCGGTATCGTCGGATGGTATTAATGTGCTTCGTCCTATGCATGTATCTCGGTCACAGTTTTTTGAATCATTAAATTCAACAAGTAGAACCAGAGACTTTTAGATTCTGTTTCCTTAGCCTTCTAAGAACCTGTGGTAAGCTGTTTGACTGTTTGTATAGATTACTACTTGCAATTTTCTGTGTTTAAATGCAAATTCCATAAAGTGCAGTTGACGATAACATGTTTCTCGATTGGTATTTCTTCCTTCCATCAGAAAGAGGAGTTTTTAGCGTATAACAAAGCAGTCTTTTTTCTATTTAAAATGTCTTTCTACGACTGCTACAGAATGTTTCTCACTTACTGAAGAACCACTGCAACTTACGAAACCTGCAGGTAACTGTGAAACCACTTACTAACAAACTGCAACTTTATTCACCCAAAGAAGCAGAACATATGCTTTAGAGAGTAAGTTTATAATTTTTTAGTGAAATGCTCTACTATATAGGATAAAAATTCACTCAGAGTTTTATATGGTATGAATACTTTATAAAACTGAGATATTTTCAGCTAAACATTTACCTGGATCTCACATTTTTTAAAAGAGGTTTTTAATAAGTTTGTTACTGTTATAGTTTTCCGTCACCAAAAATTCGGTCAAGAAATGCCAATTGAAATAAGAAGAGTTTGCAAAGAGAAAAAAGGAAAAAATGTGATCGCAAGCAAAACGGCAGAAGTCTTCTTCTTACAGCACCAGTGACTCTCAGTAACTCTCAATTTTAGAACAATATAACCCTTCAAATCCGATTAGCCACTCCCAGCTCCATAATCACTTTCAGCAACAAAAAGGTGGTTGGAAGAGCCGTAGCTATATAATGGAACTAAAAAATCAGCTACAGTATACTAGGCGGAAGACTGCCTGTGATGAATGTGGTAAAATTCTAGCGGTAAGGAGTTTTTGGAATATCGATTACACTGGAGTAGATTTTACTTACTTTAAACTTCCTGGTAAATATTAAATCGAAAAAAAATTTTGTCAAATTTTACCTGCTTTCGTGTCATTTCTTCACCTTTTCTTTGCGCGACAATTTTCGTCCTTTGCGGTAATGGAAGTTTTCTCTTTCGATTCGACCTTGGCCTATTAACATTGTCATTTATAAACTTTAAGCCTCGAAATCTTTTTTTTTTTCCTTTTTTTGAAGCATTCAACTTTCTTTTTATTTCCGAGTTTTTGTTACAAATTCGGATTGCCAGTGTTCGGTTCATCCACTTCTTCGCATTTTCGCCGCTAGGTTGAGGTTGGCTTGCAGAGCCAGCGGCTTTTAGCACATTTACTTCACTCCTCTTTTCGGTATTATCATTTACAACGCTGTAATGCCTCATTAATTCCCTTTCTTTCCCTGCATTTAGATTACTGTTTTTGCTCTTGAATCTTTGGCCCCCTTGCATCGCACTTGAACATTTTTTTCCTTGATTATATGATCTCCCTTCGCCACCAGCAGTTCTTCTAGCTTCTGATGTCGCTGCTATTAAAGCGTCTTTATATGTGTCGTAGAACAAATTCCTTATGTAATCGTGCTCTGCCCTGGTAAAAAACTGTGTCCTGTTTTTACAACTTTCATTCAAACTAATTTTGGATTTTTTTACGGCTCTAAAACTTCGACGTAAGTTGACTCTTTTATAATTACCGTATGATCCCGGCTCGTAAACGTCATTCGCTGTCATTGAATTAACAAAATTTCTAATGGATCTTCCTCCACTGCCACTTTGAGAATATCTGCATACTGTACTATACATTCTTCTCAATTTCACTTTCTTACCCCGCGAGTTCTTTATAGCTGCATCTTGAGCCTGCGTAAAGCGACCAGCACTTTCAGGTTTATCAGTTATTTTTGAGGAAAAGCGGTTATGAAATCTTTGATGAATTTTAATTCCGTTTGTTCCCCGTTGCTCGATCTTTCTTACACCGACGATACCAGAAGTAAAAAGAATGACATCCTTACCAAAAAAATTTTGAAACCTTGATTTTTGGTTCTCCAAACTGCTTGTTATATTCCCTGCTATTTCTTCAAAGCCACGTGAGTTTCTGGTTCTTAAGCGCCTTGCTCTTTTATTGCAGTAATTAATAGTTCTTATTTGATCAGTTTGAAACAAGCAGGGACTTGAGTAGTTTTTTCCGGTTTCATATCCTGACAACATCGTTGCCCTCTTCTGATCACTACTCGATCCTGTTGTTTTTATATGTGCTTCGGTAAATTCAAAGTCCTCTTTACCTTCTTCTAAAATGGTGTGACGACCCGTACTGTCTTCAGTACAAACAGTTTCAATCCCGCATTTATCTTCTAAATGTTTTACCTGGGACACCTTACCTAAAAGTAGTGAGAGAGGGTGTTGGCATTTATCCGCTCGTTTCAGCGTGTTGAATGCCATTATGAACCCGTTTTGAACAATTTTATAAGAAAGATTCTCAATTAGTGTTGCCAAAAAACCACTTTCGTTCGCCGTCTGTATTGCTTTCCAGCTGTACCGTTCTAAATCTTTTTCTCCTTTAAAAAAGTTTTTCTGAAGAGATAGAAACTTCATCGCCTGATCATCTGCCGGGTTTCTGACTGTCGTTAAAGGACAGTCAAAGTCGTATTTAGTAAAAACTTTTCTTTCTTTTTGGTTCTTCGAATCTTCGGTGCTCTTGAAGTCACTGTCATCCTGATAATTACTTTTATCTGAAGTGTTGTATCTTCCACAGATAGAGCTCTGTTCTTCATAAAACAAAGTTTTTGTTTCACACGCATGCGAACTAAAGTCACTACTAGTTCCAGGAACTGTCTCGTCGCGAAAGTGTTTACTTTTTAATGAGTAGGTTTCTCTTTGATATGGCTCGTATAATTCAAATTCTTTTTCAGTTCCTTCGTCATCAAAAGTGAAACTGGATTCAGTTTTCAAGTTGTTTTTTCCTTCTGCAGGCTCTTCCTCTATGGTGCTATATCGCTGTCTGATCAGTGTCTCATTACGAACTTTGTTGTCGCTTCTCACAAGCATTAACTGCTTTTTCTGTACCCTGCTTTCGTTGAATTCTTTACCAGAGCCAAATGTTTTCTCACAGTTAACCAAATCCTGCAATGCGACACTGCTCATTTAAAATCCATGTCAAAAAAGCTTATTCTTTGTGCATTTCGACTTCCTCTCATTCTTGTCTTCCTTCTCCATTAAAGTAAAGTGCTTACCTTGACGACGTGTGAAGCAGGCTTAGATTATTCTAATCCATCGGACAGAATTGAATGGTCAAAGAAAAATTGCTCATTTTCTAGTGCTTACACATTTTTCAGACTGTTTTGAATTTTCCGTCTGCTTCTTTCCTTTTCCTTTTTTGAAATTTTGTTAAACGGAACATTATCCATGAAGGAAGAGACAACGTCTTAAGTGTTTTTTGTTATGCTAGTTTTGAGAATAGAACATCAAGGGACTTTTTTGGGAAAGCAATACAGGGAACTCCTTTCTTCTTTATTCTCATTCAATTCTGAAAGACGTCGGACTACATCTGCGTATTCTCTTTCTGACCACATGCTCCGACAGAAAAATTTTACATTCTTGTGTTATAAAGTTTAGCACCATAGTCGTGAAAACAGGCAAAACCTATACTGTGACTTTACTACCCAAAATCTGTTCATTAAGGGAGAATAAAGGAAGCGCAACAATTTGTTTCTCAAATAATCGCCATATTAGTTGAATTCATAAGCCATCTTTCGGAATTAGTTTTGGCGGCTTTAATACAATGCGCAACAATGAGAGTTCAGGGAAATTAAGAATATACTGACGGTGTTGAAGGAACAGTAGTGCGCATGTCGCAATATGCATTCACAAGAAAAAGTTTGCAAATTATTAGGGAGCCATATCAGCGAAGATTCGAACACGTCGGAAAGCGTGTTCTTGAAATTCTAAAAGTTCTAAAAAGCACTTTACGCCACAGTTGGAACAACAGGTTTTGTAAAAGCGCCATATCAAAATGCCCATGAAATGCTCACTGGTGATTTTGAAAAGCTTTCTACAAAAATTCTGTTGTCTCTATTTGAACCAATTGAAAACTCTAAAATTCTAGAAGATTTTTTAACACTTTCAAGTTTAACAATTCCGCGAAAAACTCAAAATATGTATGTTACTTTCGAGTAACGGAAAAACTTGTATACATACGCACCAATCTCAGACAAATTTGAAGGAAGAGAAGAGGAGCCTCAAATAACCCACTTTGTTGCAATATTTGGAGAATGTCACCAACATTTATTGCAAAAAGCCGGACAAAATCGTTACTATACCTTTGAGTCATGAGTTAGCGGTTGTTAACTTGAATTAGGCAGCTGGTATAAATTAAAGTTGTTTTTTAAATTGGGAAAATACCTGACTGGGTGATGGCAAAGCGATTTTACTACTCATTAAATGCATTTTTGCAAGTAGTGCTTCTCAAATCACTTTTAAAAGTCATTGTTTGGTGAATGAAACAACACCCTGTAACTTATTAGCCCTCATCGGTGTAAAAAAATTTCTTGTCGGATGTTGAGAAACAAAAATAATAATTTGCTTTATGGGATGCAGCAAAGTTTGCCCTCCCAAACCAACAACAACGGAACTTACAAAAACTGAAGAAAAATTGTTTTGCTGTTATTCGCCTGTAAACGTTACTTTAGCCCTCTGTTTGTCAAGAATCAAGCTCGTAAACAATACTTTTTTGAAGTGCTATTAGCCGTACTTGCAAAGGGCAACTTCGGACCTGCTCTTCCAAGGGAAAAAGTACGAAGCAAGTAATAAATTTGAGATTCTAAATTAAAAGTCGTTGCTACAACGCGATTATCATTTATAAGGATTACGAGCATCTAGAGCAAGTAAAAAAGTCATTTCAATTTAGAAAATATTCATATAAAAAAGGAAACAAGTAGAGCTTTCGAAGGTTCATATGTACCCTTAAGTGTGAATAAAGAAAAACCAGCTAGTCCAAATTACACATATGTAAATGAAAGCAAAAAGATTTCAAATAGTTATTCAGATCGAATCCTATAATACGGCTTTATAAGAACCGTAAAATGGCAATTTTTATTTTACACTGATGATAGCTTATTACATTCACCACTGACAAATATTTGTCGTGGTGGCAGACAGCGAGTTTACTGAACAGTTATTTTTCAAATTGCAAAATTCACTGCTAACAAATTTTCATCTTCAAAAAATTTATAAAAGGTAAGGATTTAGACAACAATAAGAAAAATAACCATAAAAACTCTAACTCATATGCCGCCTCATTGGTTTTCCACACTTCTTTCCACTTCACTATTGCCTTCTCGCATATCGTATTTGTTATGTTCTTTTCAGCCTATTCTATGGGAAGCGGAAAGAAACGACAACAATCAGGAAGCAGGAATGACAAAAAACTAAGGAAAAGAGCTATATACCTCAAGAAACCGAAGAGAGAACGAAGGAAGACGGGTGGAAGAAGAGATAACCGTAATATTAAAATTTTTAAAACACTATGGCTATCTGAACGAAATTCGAATCCTGATTTTACCTTTCTTTTGATCCTGTCATACTTATTTCTTGACTCATTTAGCGATGTTGACAAGTCACGGCTAGTTTTTTCTCCAACTGGTATGGATTCTAATAAAAACACATTGATTATTAGATAAGATACAATTAAAAATTATTTTCTTTTTTTATTCAGTCCTCAACTTTAATTACTGCTTTCTTGCCAAAAACCCTTTGACGCAATAAAACACAAGCAATTCATCGTACTACGCAAAGGAACGGTTATTTTGATTTTGAATCTTCTTCGTCTAGAAAATAACTCCAAAAAAAAATTGGCTTTCTCAAAAACCTGCGGTAAACAGAAAACTCTCACCAAATAATTGCCTTGTACTATTAGTATGGCAAGTAGCAGCGGCTGCTTCATCTTCCTTCAGACATGCATAACACTGCACAAATAATTCTGATACCAGGGCAGAACAGTAGTCGTCAACCATTTTAGTGTTTTTATTCTTGTAACGCTTTTTAATTTCTTGGTAAACTATTTCAAATATCTGTTTGCAAAAGTTGGAGTAGAAGGCTTCAACTAAAGGAAATGACTGTTTAGATGTTGATGGTATAGTTGAAAAGAGAAGTGCAGCAGCTTCACAGATCCTGTTAGCTGTTGCAGTAGCATAAACAGCGATCTCTTCAGGTAACCCACAGTGATGTGCAGCTATCTTTACTTCTGTAAGGTGAGAAAATTACTTTTTGTAGTAAAGTTGTAAAATAAGTTACTTTTATTGCGTCAGGAAAACTGATAAAATCAATTGCCAGTTGCTTTAAAACATACCGCCTTCTATCATACTTACTGGCTCGCCCTCTTCGTCAGTGTCAAGGCTTTTGATCCATCTTACGATATGCTCACTTAAATCTTTCATCTCAAAGGTAGCGTAATCTGTAAAAAAACTTTTTAGAATTGTTAACTCGCGGAAATATATTTACAAACCAACGTAGAAAAACAATTAACTAGTTTTTCCTCTAAAAAAACTAAAGTTTAATAAGGAACCCAAAGAACTGACGTGCTGGACTGGCAATACCAGAGCTAATTGCGCTACTTAAAGATGAATGAGGCCAGTCGGTGCAAGAACTTGCAATCGATCCCGGTGGTGCTGGCGCAACCACTACTTCAAGGTCTGCAAAAACGAATCCGATTAAGCAGATACTTAGGAAAAAAATCCTTCGCTTTCATAACATCTTCCACTCTTCAAATAAAAGAATTGAGTGATATTTTCGTGTAAAAACCTTTTAGAACAGTAAATATAATCCACAAAAATCGTTGACCAAAGAAAAGACATAAAAAGCAGATTAAAAGTTGCTGGTACTTTCTGGTAGCGAGTCCATTTGGACAAGTTGCGCTTCGCTTTCGACGGTAAACAAGCTGTCATCTTCACTAAATGTACCTCGAAATGATGGTTCTCTAAACCTCTGCAACTTTTTTGAGTCTAAAACTATTCGAGCTTCTTTCCGAGATATTTCTGCACGTCTTAACACCTGGAAATATAAGTAACTACAAAAATAAAATATACGTGATTAAATAAATTCAACAAAAATGTAAAATATTTTGCACGTAATCGCAATTACCAATAGCTGTTAATGTATCTTCTTCCGGATTACGTAATAAAATGAAACAATTATGATGGCGGTCAACTTACCTCTTTAATTTTATTTCTTTGTTCTTCATTAAGATCATCTAGCGCAGAAAGATCGGCTTCAATAAGTCTTGTTTCCTCAGAAAGGTCTTCTTCATTATTTTCTTCACTTCTCCCCTCCTCAACGTCCTCATCAGTTTTGTTCAACCTAAAAAAATTCAGAAATTACTGCTGTGGTAATTTTGACCACTTTGAACTATGCAGGAGCATGATTTCATTAAAAAATTCTGTTGAAGTGAACACTACAGCAGTTTTCTAAGTTGAGGCTTACCTTAAAAAAGGGAACCAAGTTGACATATCAAAATTCTCTTCCAGATGTTATCCCATCAGTGAGCATTACTGCAAATTTAAGCAAATTAAAGCCTCTTTGTGATAAGTGACGTCTTAACAGACGCATTTCACATGTACTTTTCAAAAGACCGTCACACCTTTTCTCTACTAGACGACCTCAGAAGTCATTTTAATTTATTGTACAAACTTATACTTAAGATCATGTAAGATAAAAGCGGCACATCGTATAAAAAAATGAAACTCCAAACAATCAAAAATTGTGAATAATTTAGATCAACCTTCTTCAGCGCTTTTTCTGCCAACTCTGTCTTCAAAAAAGAAAATTTTGACATCGTACTCTGTCACAATGCCCCACAACTCCCCAAACATCGGTGTACACTTTAACATTTATTTCCAGATCATTAAGAGAGAAATTTTATTGCGGCTTTCTGAGCCAACACTAAATCGCAGACTGCTTAATCTGCACTCAGAGCCTTTATTTGCCCTGACTCTCATTACAGCCACCTTTGCAACCTTTGTCATCCTTCCGACAATTACGATTCTAGATTTATAAAAAGTAAACAAACAGGTCTTCAGAATTCTCAGTGAGTCAGTAATGTCAAATTGTAAAACATAACAAACTTGGGATACACAGCAATGCTGGAAACCAATTCATAAGAGAAACAATACGAGAATACAAAGAGTAAGTGTATTTTACAGGGCACTGTTAATTTTGCCTCAAAAAATACAGAAAAATACAAAGTATTCAAAACTGAAATCATTTAGATTTTTTTAAATCTACGTTATTTAACCATTACTAGTTGTTGAGTGGGTTTCCTATTCGACAGGTACTGCAATGTAAATTTTAGCAAGCCATAAAGCAGAAGATTACCAACAAAAAGCTGTTGGAGAAAATTAACAACAAATCGAGACAATTTTTCGACTATTTTATGACGGTAAAAATTGGATTTACCGTTTGTGATAGCAATCAGTACAGAGCAGAAATTCGCAACATTTGTTTTCTTTTACTTTATTTTTTTATTATTCTTCCCAAAGTAGTGCTTTAAAATCAAGTAAAAGCTTTAGACTTTAGAAACGCGACAGAATGCTATGCATTATACTACTTTGAACATCACAATGGTAATTGTTCAAAAGTAATTGTAAAAAAATTAAAATTAGTTAAAAATTTAAATAGAAATTTTCAGCTTAAATCAACTTTAACGACTGCAGCTAACCTCAACTTTATTATCCTGTAATTTTATAAATGCTTACCAACGGCTCTCATATAAATAATTAAGAAACAAAATTGTTTTGCCACCAATTTTTAATATCGATAATTTCTCAAGCTCCTTTCTTCTATGACAGATACACACAGAAACTTCATTACCAAGACTTTCGACTCACTCACCTAAAGTTTTAACTCCAAATCTTTGGCTGCCTTTTCCATATTTAATTATTTTTTATTACCTTTTTTTGCCTGTAAAGTTCTTAGAATCAGAGCAAAAGTGTAACAAAATTAGCTGATCACTTGTGTAAAAAACTATTGCAATCAAACACCAAACTGATCAAACCAGTAACTTAAAACATTATGCACAAGAATGAGGGTAAAGCGTTAAAGAGAAAACTCAAATGTTTTTGTCTTAAACATCTGTATATATACAATCGATCCCCAGAATCTTTAACAGCAGATTACTCATTTTGTCGACAAGCAAAAAAGATTTCGCTTTCATTTTTAAACAGCCAAATACATAAAAAATTGTTAAAATATGTTGTTAATTTACCTTGCCATATAAAAAATTAAAGATTTATTTACAAATTGATACTTTTGAAACTTTTTTTACTCATCGTCTCCTTAACTAAAAAAAGATGATTTATTAAGAAAGAAGTGATGAAAAAATCTAATCATTTCTTCCTCAATAAATTTTTTTCCTTTTCTCCTACTTCTTCAAAGACATTACCATCTAATTCCATAAGAATCTTAATTTTTACTTGGCTTAGAATAAGCAGAAACTATACAACAACTTGTTTTTACCAAATTATTCCCTGAATAAAGTTGAGCAATCTTGAGGGTACTATTGACTGCTCGTATTAAACTATCCAGACAAGTTACTCAGACAAGACAAGTATTTTCGATCTCATACTGTTTAACCATTATTTAGAGCCCTACCACTTTCTAAATGCTTTCCGGCGGTTCCATGAGAGCGCTGTTTTCTACGCTGAGAATCATTTCTTCAGATGACCAGAATCACCGACAAGAAAATAATGTTGTATAATAACAAAGCTCCAAAACAACAAAAAAATAATGGTAATATTAATCATAATAATCAGCAAAAAAGACAGGAAAAAGCTAAATAAGTTCCATCAAATTTCAAGCAATGGTTTTTGGTTAGAAATGCAAGACAAAGACGAGAATTTGATTTTTGTAACTTTTAATTTTCCAATTACATTCTGAGTTACGAGAAACAATAATATCAACCCTAATTTGTTTTCCTTTTCCTCTTCTTTTTGGTCGCGTCTTCCACAGATTAAGAAATATGATTAAAACATTTAGACACCACACTACTGGAAAGAAATTCCTAATGCGTCACCTACGGTATAAAAGATCAAAATATCTTCTAAGGTTTTATGACAAAGATTTTATCCAATTAAGAGCTTGAAATGAAGAAATTTGTTCAAAAGAAATAAAAAAGATAACATTGAAAGAAAATCTATCTGTTCAACAGGTATTAATTTTCGATGATTTGTCTATTTGAATAGGTGGAAAAAAGGGAGAGTACCACAGATAAACTGTTGCTCTAAACTCAGCAATCAACTATATTTGTTGCACCAGAAAATGTCTCAACGATGCAACATAACAAGAGGGAAAAACAACAACGACAGCCAAAGCAATGTCTCAACGACGAAACATAACAAAAGGAAAAAACAGCAACAACAGCCGAAACAATAACAGCAAAAACTAATACACTTCTTGAATGATACATTATCAAAAAAAAGAGAGAAGAAAGGAAAGACTGAAAGAACAAAAAGAAAACTTTGTATGCAAAAAGAAAAAAGTCAGACTTCAATCCACTAAACCACAGATAAATTACTGCCTTTTTCGTTTTGCCTGATATAACGTTTGTAATATGAAAATACAATATCACTCAGTTCACAGTAAATGTAAATATTTTCACAAACATTCTGTATGCTGCCCTAGCCAAAGTTACTGCTGTTTCAGCAGTACGACGTTGAAAGCAAAAAAAATTTGCGGTATATTTATGTATTTAAAACAAAGAAAAAACTAGCAAAGATAAGCAATTAAGATTCTTGATCAAACAGTTATTGTCTAACTTAATCCTAACTTAATCCTAACTTTATATCTGTCTCCACGCTACCTTGTCTTCCAGCTTACCCTGTAAGGGAAAGAAAACAGTTGTAACACCATAAAAACCACCATTTTCACAAGGGGCATCTCTCTTGATATACTGCTACGATTCAATATTTAATCGCTTTGTAACATCAAGTATTGAATAATTAGTACATAAATATAAATACAAGTATATTATATTTATATTTATATTTATATTTATATTTATAT